>JAIPMN010000542.1:18524-74421 GCA_020650975.1 Apostichopus californicus
CCCCCCCCCCCCCCCCCCCCCCCCCCCCCCCCCCCCCCCCCCCCCCCCCCACAACCAAATTTGAATAACATTCTGACAACCAAAATGTAAGAATTGGTTATCCGAGGGACCTTAGTCATTTGAAGAATAATTTTTGGATTTTTTTGCTACTTCCCAAATGCGGAAGTAAGTTTCATTTGTAAGCTTGATTTTGGTCCATGACCATTCTCAATGGGCGTTTATTACCGTAAAATGGTTAGTCCTTCCCACTTGCTTATACAGTATTACATACAAGTATTTTAAATGTTCGGTGGTTGTTTAACAGATCTCTTTTACTTGAACACATGGGAAAACTCAACAAAAACATTTGAATAATATTTAACGTAAACTGAGAATGGTGTTTGAGATTGTGGACTTTGTAATATAACGGGATGTAACGTTTATAGCTCCATAAATATGTGACACTTATTTATCGATTCCTTGTCTGATGAAAAAAGTTTGTTGATCATCGATCTGATGGCTTACTTGGCCTAGCCTAGGCTTAGTACTACAGTAGTGTTAACTGAAGCCGTTTTTTTGCAAATGGGATTTTCAAGTCACGCTTGCCAAATGGCGAGTAGTGTCAATATCTTTGTTGTGGATACCTGTCGATCTCGTACAGTACCTGTCATTTGATTGGTTTGATTTCCAATAGATTTGGCTAATTAATTATAACGTTGAGCCTTTTCTAGTCATAATTGGTTTCTTAAATTCTTTTGATTGTTAAAATATTGGCTTTTTGGCTTTTTGCATGAATTTTGCTAAAATTTGTAGGAAAAAAATAATGATTTTAAGATATGAAAATACTGGGAATTGTTTCCAAAATGCTGTCAGCTCCGTATGTTTGTTGGTTTGTTAATTCATACTCTGGTTTGTTACCAGGAGGATGTAGATATGACTCACAATCGATTCTTTCCTCACAAGATTAGTTTTCAAATTGTAACCACCTCTGTCCACGTATCAGTATTACTAGAATCCTTTGCCGATGAAATATCTGAAAAGGAGAATCAAGAGGTAGACCCACAAATGACTTTTCTTCTTCGTCTTCTTCAGGTGGTTAAAAATTAATGAAGACTAGGAATATGCTCTGCTCTTTTCTGTGCACTGGTTGAAAAAAATTATCCATATTGGACAATAATCTTATTGATTTTGTGCTGAAACATTCCTCTTATCAGGTTGCTGCTCTGTTTTTGGTGGAATACGTGTAGGAAGGAAAAATCTTTTGGTTACAAAAATTGACCAAAATTGCTTCTCTGGGGTAGTACAAGACTGAATTTGTATTTTTTTTAATATTTAAGTTACATATAGATGTCAATGGTATTGATTTTTCCACACCGTAAGACATCAGATAAAGAGGTTTTGTTTCATGGGATGCGTAATTAGAACATTGTTTTCGACGTAATTAGAACATTGTTTTTGTTCTGATATGGACAATGCATAGAGCGTATACACTTAAATGGTTGTAAGAAATATCCATTCCATCAACTTGAAGATGGTAGTTACTTGACAAAGATTTGAACGGATTTCTTCATTGTTAACGATGTAGGTAGGATTCTCTCAAAAGATAACATCTTCAAAAAACCGTAAAAGAAAGACGTAATGCTACCGCTGTGTGGTACAATGTAGCTTTGAAGTGCCACTTTTTTTTATTTCGACGCAAGATGTTTGATCGATACCTTGCACAGGCTCTGCGCAAAAAGGCTCACCAGAACCCGGTATGAACAAATGTAAGCGTTTACTGCGTTTTGTCTGGCGCACAACTCCTTCCCTCCCACATTAGTAGAACAGTCCATCACCTTTGAGGCAAGGTTGTTTGCTGCACAGCTCTAGCTCATAAAGGACCAATAGGATAAAGGATAGCATTCTTTTCCTGGTTTGTTATGTTAATCAGGGGCTGTACTGTGCTTGACTGTGTGTGCAGTTAGTAGAAGTAGTGGAAGTTTTGTGCATGCTTGTGGTTTGGCAAGAGCCTAGTGCTTTGTAACCTATGTTGGTGAGCACTGAACAAGGTGCCCACCTGTTTAGTTGTAGCAGTGTGTTAGAAGAAGTAGTACAACTGTGTGCATGGTTGAGTTGCTGTCAAATACTTCTATCCTGCGCTTGAAGAGGCCATACTGTTTCTCAGTGTGTCACGTTAATGGTGGAAGAGTTTGCAGATTATTTCTCGTGTGTTATGGGCAGTCTTGAGATAATTTGAAGTCCGCGTGCAGCGGGGTGATATGTACTGCGTGCGCTTCGGAGGTAAGTACCGACGCAGTAAGTGACGCAGTCATCCTCTCTGTACTTTCAAAAGTTACATCTCTTTCGCATGAGCATTAGTTACAACAGTCATGTGACCTGAATATGATACTTTTGTACCCTTCACCAATTAGCAGCACTGTACAGTGGTGACTATTTTGCAAATACCATATCAAGCTATTTTCTTGCATTGCATAATGATTGTTTTTTCACTATAGTGTGGCTGCAACGTAGGGATTATGATATGTAATAATGCATTAACTATTCATCCAGGGTGCGCGTTATCGCAGTTTGTTACACCAGGCTTCCGCTATCGTAATTACAAACTGAAGCCATTAGTACATTTACATAAGATGCCGCACAGGCATTATTTATGTTAAACCTTCCAGTATTGCCTCCTCTCTCTCCCAGTGTGATTTTAATTAGTGAAATCAGTGTGCAAAAACCCATAACTCTCAATTTTTTCGGAGATGGCGTAAATTTTTTTCGATAACTTATGGTCAGGCTTGTACGGTACCATGTTCTAGAGGTAGTTCCTTTTAACTTTGTTTCCACGTTAATCATTTTCTGAGCTGATTGAATGTTCGGTGGTATTTGCTTATCTGTTGTATGTATCCCAGGCATTTCACTGAGCCACATTACTCAGGTTTACATGTTATTTTGTGATTAGAGACTAAACTTGAGTCATTTCCAACAAAGTAAAATAAAAAAAAAGTAATCATATGGCATTGTAAGTTCTCTTGAAGGGATTCTTGTCCAGTGTGACAAATTAGGTGATCAAAGAGGATGGAGAGGGATGGGTGGGAGAGGAATTTTGGATTTAACATCTCAGATGAAAGTCTTCTGTAAATTTGTATTGATTTCTGGTTGTATAAAATTTGTATGACACTGTTGGGTCTGTGGTGTAAGTTTTTTTTGTACATTTGTGCCTTTCACATACTGACTGTACTCTTCATGGTTAGGGTTAGGTTTCTTATCTACAGTTCTTTTGTGGATCTGTTAGTTGTCAAAAACAGTTTGTTCAGGATTGAATGTGTTTATTGACCTGCCTCATTGTTAAGATATTTAGCATTGTTCCTCCTCTTCTGAATGTAAGCCACAGTAGTCCATTCCTACAACAGGCCCTGTCTTGAAGAAAATGGTCCATGTCTGGGGGAGGGGGGTGGGGTCATGTGTTAAACAGATTACCAGACTCTCCGTTTTCAATAGTAGTCCAGCATGGTTCCCACATGGTCGGGAAAAGGAAAGACTTATTTTGTTGGTCCTGAAAGTCCATGAATTTTGAAGTTTAGTCTGGAAAAGTACGGAAAACGCGTCATTTGAACATGTCTTGTTTATATACACAACTTACGTGAGCAAGGAATAATACCATAATACCGTTAATACCATACATTAATGTATGATGTAAAGTAATCGTTAGATTCATGTTATGTTTAGACTTCCTGGCAAATGTCCTCCTGACAGAATCGACGAAACGAATTGGCATACATTTTGGCTTACAAATGGGAGCCAACATTATGTCATCATTAGTGTGCAGACTTCATTGTAAACCCTAAGACGTGTGTTTTGGTCATAAACATGGATATATTCCTTTCAGATGATCAAATAAATGTTATTTCTTAATCCTACTGGATCACCCTCACCCACCAACATCTCCTGGGCTTATATGCTCATTATCAGCAACTTTTTTATACCAAAATCATCTTGAAGTGACCACATTTTTCATTTGACATTAATTGCTTCATTAAGGCGGTAGGACTAGGGACATCACACGGTAATTATTCAGAGTAAGAGAAAAATACCTCGAAACGTTCACAAATTTACATCACCTTTCGGTAAAGAATACACGTTTAAATTATGAAAAATAAATATTGGCAAGTAGTGATTGACATCAGTGAGGTCTAATAGTGTCACTACCGAGAATTTGCAGAAAAATTGTCAATTTTCTTTGTATAATTCCGCCATCAATTAGCAGTAACTCTGCAAAAAATTAAGAGAGAGTCCCTTCAGTGCTCTTTTGCCAGTGGTCTGTCCAGTTGTTCATCAGACGTTCAACTGTAGCACAAATAAAAACTAAAAATAGTAATAATAAAATAATAATGATGACGACGACAACAATAATAAAAAAAAAACGAAAAAAAGGCAAAAGACAGGATCCATGTAGATTATGCAAGATACTAATGGAAATTGCTTCAAATGCTAAAAAGGTGCCATCATTATTGTTAAGTACTGCCATTCAAAGGAAACGATGTGGGGAAAGCTCCCTTCCCGACCCCCACCCCCCTCAACATCAAGACAGGGGGTTAGTTTTCCTATCTGTCAGCTTTCACGAATGATTGTTTCATGACTTAACGGTTAAACATACCGAAAAAAAATTGAAATTTGTGATCAGCAGTGTAACGCACGTGAATCTTGTAGATATTCATGACCCATTATGAAGTTGTTGGCTTCCTATTGGTCCGTTAATAAAGTACAGTGAATATTTTCGTGCAAAGAGCTGGAGCTTTTCTAGGTAAAGAATGGAGAGTGAAGTTACAAACTGATTTGAATCCTTGAAAACACGGTCTGCGTCGATAGAACCGTTTGAAAGTTTGAGGCATTCGGCTAGTCAATTTACAACGAAATTTATACGAAGCCGTAGCGTCTGTTTCACCATCATAATTACTTCCCTCCCACGGCTCACAATGGAATGTTCCACCGTCAAACCGGAGCAACGAAGCGACGACGACGTACAGTGTTCGGTACAAATGACAAATTCTCTTGTGTTATTAGTTTCCTCAGTTGTGCTGGCGGTTGTTAATGCTAATGAGCACTGTGTTCTCTGTGTACGTTTTCTGAGTGTGTTCGTTGTCTGCAGCAGTGGAGCCTACGTGAATACAATGGTACTCTGTCTCTCTCTCTCTCGCATAGCTTTTCGTACTGTGACCGTGGAAAGGGGTGTCTCATTTTTCTTTGGTAGCTCAGTATTTTACAACAGCATGAAGTGTTCAGACAACGCCTTGTTGCCGTATAGTCACCTTGCCAGTAAAATGTTTTGAGTACATTTCTCCGGCTCAGGCAGTGCGCAGAAAAAAAGAAAAAAAAATTAGAACGAAACTGAAAGAAGTACGGAGAAGTGCGTTTCCACAGAAACGGTGACAGCTGTGGTAAGTGAGTCTTTGTTCTGAGAGTTTCTGCATCAGTTTGTGTGTACCCGTACACAGCATACAAAAAAAAATAAAAAAATCCAACCCTTTTTCGTTATTTCCATGACTGATGTGTTACAGAGATCTATAAACGGCGGAGTCATCACAAAAATGATTACAAAACTTAGCTTGTTCGACATTGTACAGTAGCTCACAGGATTGTGTACTCTGAGGAAATGTTATATTTCTCAGTGTTGTTTTCAAAGTACATTCATTTCAAACTACTTTATGTTTCCAAATTGTAACAACTGTCTAAATTATCACCTTTTTTGTTATATGCTTGATCACACTGTCTGTCACCATTCTAAGTTTTGGAAACCGTCATAACTTCATACCAGGTGTGGTTGGGTTGGTGCATCATTTCTTAAAATTGCTTTCAGTTTGATATTAAAATAATCTTGAAAAATTAGAATCTGAACAAAATGCAATTTGTGAAGCTTGGTGGTGGAGATTGGTGGGATGCACAACACCCGTAAATACACCCACTTGTGGTTGGTTGGAAGTTTTATTATCGTACAGAATATTACTCCTATTAGAAACAGACCGGTCTAGATATTTCTCACCGAATAAAGTTTAATGAGCTACGTAGTACTTAATAACGATTCGGTTCAGTTCTGAACATTTTGTTACCTTATTATTACTCACATGTAAAGTGGAAATTGGAAAGTTTGTTTAAAATTCGATCTCATGGTTTTTATAAGAAAATTGAGAAGTCAAGCTAATGATGTACAACGTTCCGATGGGATTTTATTAGAAAAATACAAATTCAGTGAAATCTATTAAACAAAAGGTGCTTTCACGTAGACTTTGAAACGTAGACTTTGTTGGTCACCCAGGGCAAAGTTTGAACTGTCCGTTGTTCAAAAACTAAATTTCTGTTCGGACAACCGAAATCAGCTTTGGTCATGTCTGGCTGATAGCTAGTAGTTTACATCAAGCTCAGATTGTAAACTCAATACCCCCCAGATAGGTAAAATGATAAATTGATGTCAACCTCTGTCACTTTGGAGATCCCCTAACAAAACAAAAGTAGTGATACAGAAGGCCTACGATCCACCGGAATGGGAGTTTTACTGGTCCAAAGCTGGTGTTTAGTTCTACTTTTAACCAAACCTTCTGTATATAACTCTCCTACAGTGTACATTTTGGTCATTCTTTGTTATTTTGTTATATTTGTTTGACAACCAAATCTGCTGTTCGGACAGCCGAAAAGTAAGGTTCAGGTTGTCCCGTTCGACAACCAGAAAAGATCCTCTTTCTGAATTATTGCAGCTGATTTTTAGAATCTGCACTGTACTGTACTGCCTTGATACGCAAGTACAAATACCTCAGGCCTCAAAATTTGGGCTATTCGCAGGCTAAATGTCAGTGGATATCGCCATTTTGCCCTAAGAAAAAAAAATGGGATAGGCATTTTTCTGCCAGTACATTAACACGTGATAAGTCGGTTAGCAGTCATCAGTTATAGAATCTGCATGATTTCCATACTTTGACATATAAGCCCTGTATTACTGCTGATTATGAGCAAATATTATGAGGCTGCTCTCATATAAACCTGCCTAGTTTATAATGAACTTGTGACTCAGGTAAATGCCTGTGAGAATTTGATTTTAGCTAGATGATTTTGAAAGTACTGCCATGCACTTTCTAGCTAGTGGCTAATAAATATTCAACATCCCCATAAAAGGAAAGACCCATATGACGAAATATTATTTTGGCATAATTAAGTCATTACATTGGACACACCCGAATCATAATTGGATGGATCTAAGCAACATTACATTTTTAATTTGTTGAATGTGGTATGGTTTTACTTTTCTTTCTTGTCATTGTTGTGACTATTTTTAATGAGAAAGTGCCAGATCGAGGGGGGGGGGGGGTCCACTCATAGAGTTCCAAGTTGCTGTGTATTTTCTGTTGCTGTTGCTTCTAGACTGGTTTTGAAAGAAACATCGCAGAAAAACAAAGGCTTTTACTGATAACATTCTTTATGTTGCAGATGCAGTACTTAGAAATCTGCTGTCAACTTGTAACTTTAGTGAAAGAAAACATTTTCTGTATGTTGATAGTAAACTGAAAGCTCTGCTCTTTGTTTTGTACGTTCATTATTTTAAAGTAAAGGCATCGTTTTTGGCCTCGATTAAACGTAAAGTAGTAGTGTTCATGAAATGTTGGAGAAATTTCAGGCAGGAAAACGCTGTGTCAATTTGGGTTCTTCCTAATGATTAATTAACCTTATAGTCTAAATAGCAAATTAATTAGATGTGTCAGTAGTCGACTAAAAATATCGTAAGAAAAGCATTGGGATAGAGCAAAGAATTAGTTTGATACTATGGAGCACACACCTTAGGATAGCAATTCCTGAGTGAATGCGCATCTCTTAGGGCGTAGAAAAATTCCTTGGTTTGTCCGCTGAATACGAACATTTGGAAAATTCTAATAAATTAGTCGATGACTTCCGTGAGTCATTGAAACATTAATGCTAAGCAATGTCGTGATTTCATATCGTGGACGATCCTGAAGTTGTGAAAGAATCGGCTCGTACAGTTCGTACTCCCGTTGTGGCTCGGTGCTTTTTTTTTCTTCTGACTATTTCATAGCACATCAGCAGCTCGTGGAAGCACTTCTCTGGTGCCGTAAAGCTCCGCTCCTTTCATTCCAGCATCTGTTTATACGAAATTGCAGTGTGTGGTCAGCTGCATTCCCGTCGTTGTGCCCCGTTTGCAACGGTTCCTTGTTTGCATAATTTAGCTTCGACAGATTCACGCCTAGTCTTTCCTGTGCAGGATGTGGAATGGTTTTTCAAATGTTTAGACTGCCGCAGTGTCGTGGAGTGCAGTGCTTACAGTCTTGTAGTACATATAAGCTGTGACGCTGGCGTAACAATTCTACCAAAGATTGCATAATTTTTCAAGGCTGTGTTTAAAGCTGCGTACTGCAGAAGACGAAAGAAAACAAGAACGTCTTTTGGCAGTTGATAATGGGCATAAGTTTTCCGATTGGTAGTTATTGTTTTCAGGACTCAAAAGATAAATTAAAATTAGGATTGCAGTCGCCCCAATCAAAATTTTCTGTGTCCTTGTAAGTTGTACAGATGTTGTTTTAAATTGCAGCTTTTGATTAATTTGTAAATGTTATACTGTTTAATTATTCGAAACCTGCATTAAGATATGCAGTTTGTTAAACTTGAAAGTTTGTTTTCATTTCAACAATATAAAGATGACTTTTTAATCTTTCATATAGTATTTTGCATGTGACTAAACTAATCATGCGAGGTGTTTCGGCAACAACATTTTTGGAATTTAAACTCCTTAATTCTTCACCGTCTTGCTAAAATTCTATCATTTATTTTGTGGATGTAGCTGATAGATGCATTAGTTCAATGAATTACCAGTTTTAGTAATATGTATACTTGGGAAATTTGATGAAATTTGGGGGTCAATCTGGAATAACTGCCGTATGTTTGAAACGTACAGTAGATCTTACTTTTAGCAAGTTCATGAACTCTGTGTAAAAAGTGTACAAGAATACCCAACTAACAATTCCTATATCAGCAAAAAATACTCTCTAACTTATGAGTTTTCCAACCATTTTCCATCAATTTCATATTACAAAATGAACTTGGTTCCAAATTTGATTTCATTTGTAAAATTCAAACTTTCCTGCCTTCACGTGAATCCTTCAAGCTGAGAACCTGTTTTCCCACTTTCTTGGATTCGTTTCACTGTTGTTTTTTGGTGTGTGGCAAAAATTTGAGCTAACTCGTGGGTTTTCGTTCTGTGAGCCTATCCTTAATATTGTTTTCGCTAGAATACAGCAAAGAAAACTGCAAGTAGCCATTTGTCAAATTGATATGTTAAATACGCTTCCTTGAGACTGGAAAAATATTCTTTTATTAATCCCCTTTCTGTCAGCCAAGTAACATTTTGAATTCATAGTGATGCGCGGATCCTGACTTGTGGCGCACCAAGTTCTGCGTTAGATCTGAAATTCTATGATGTGCATACATGGTAGTTACGATGATCAGGCGTGGCCGTGATTCACTCAGCCAATGCATCGTATACAACCATGTGTGTTTCTTCTTTTCCTGCAAACAGTTCACGCCTTATCTGATAACGTACATGCTACACGAGAGAGCTGTGTTGTTTGCAATGCAATCAGTTGTTAAGGGTAGGATTGGACTGCACCATTAGATTGCGGGGAGGAATATTGTCTACCATCATTTCCTGGGATTGAAAATAAGTTGGACATGTGCCAGTCGTTAGCTGTCAGCTGTTAAATTTGAGCACTCTCGGAAGGAGACTCGAGTTCAGGATAATTACCAAATGGTAAACGGGAGGTTGATACTTTTGAAATACTGGAAGATTGTTAGATTTCACTACGAGTATTTTTTTTTCATAGCACGTCCTGCAGTTAACATCGCAGTGAGGAGTATATTAGCAAGTCATATTTAGTTTGCGTGCAGATTTAAATAAGGCATCCGTAAGGTAGATGTTGCCATACAAAATTCAAAATGTTACTGAGCTGCAATATTCTACAATTGTGTTGATTCAGACTTTCCAAGAGTTCTTTTTTTAGGGTTTTTAAATTTATTTTGTAGACAAATTATCGTAAAGTCCAGTCCTGTATATAAATGTGGAAATTGCACGGTAAATAGTGGTTGATTGGGGGTCAGCAGATATGTTGACATGATCTTCACGTGCAACCACTATCAAACAGAAAGGAAACGAACTAATGTACAACATTCTCATGCAAGCCTATTTCTGAGATGAGTACTTTAAGAATTTCCATAAAATGTTTCTTTTTTTTCTTTCTTATTTCTCACCTCAGAATGAAGACCATTGCAAAGATAGAGTTCTTGTATACCTTCAGTAGGCAGCTGGGGATATTTTACCCTTTGTGTAAGTATCAGTTTGACATAAATGATTCCAAGAATCAGCTTTATCTCAGCAAAATTAACTGTAAATAATCTCCAAGCCGTGTGCTGATTGGATTGACAGTTTCAGAGGTAAACGGCGTGTGGAAAGAATCTCAAACACCAAAATTTGTGATTATTTGAATTTCACAATTTTAGCTTCTTGGTAAAAAGGTGCTTCAAAAATCTACTGGCTGGATCAAATTCCCACTGGCATATTCCTAGTAACATGGGCAGTCGGGTATTATGTTCTGATAATAAGCATTAATATGGGGCTTTTGTTGGGTACGGAAATTATTGTGATCCTCCGACTGCCGATTATTAATGTGTGTCGATGTTCTTAATGTCTACTGGCCAAAAAATGCAAGAGATCTTTCTCTTTCCTACTGACAAACGGAGAAATACACTGGCAGTTATTTAGCGCGTAAGTATGTCCTGCATATCGAGGCCTGCTCTAGGCTGAGGTTCAAAAGATAGTTTCCAGTTTACCAATTCTAGTTGTTTCATAATCTTACTTAAATTGTCTTTTCCCGTTGTGTACCTCTCGTTGTAACAGAGCAGATTGCTCAAAATTCCAGTGCACTGCGGTAAGAAAATGGGGAAGGCAAAAATGTCTACATGACATATTTTTAAAGTGTGTGTACATATATTGAACAGTGTTGAGCATTTCAGAAAAGAGCTTGCAAGAGCTGTTTGAAACCTGTTTTTGCGAAGGATATGTGATCTGTATATAAATGAAAGTTATGTGATAAATTAAACTGTAAGCAGAATATCTTTAACTTTTGTAAGTCATCATTCTCTTACTCCAATGGATGCAAAGATTCATACATGTGGTGTTATGTTAGGGACACCTTCATGGTACTGGAACCCAGAGTGTCATTGTTCAGGTGCGTAAAGTGAGGAGTCGGTGACGTGCAGCGAAATATCAACGGTGACTGTACAGCACGTGAAACATTGTGATTAATCGTGAACATGGTTATCGTAATATAATTTAAGTTTTCACTTTCCTAGTCTCACCAAGTTGACTAAACTTCATGCATAAGTTACTAGTGCCTGGTCAAGTCTGTAGATTATATGAGACATGATCAATTCCCAAATGACGCTAGACAGTTGTCTTAGATCTGTGTATTTTGTTGACTTTGGTCCTTCTTGAGAATTTGCTTTCGATTTCGTTTGACCATTTGACCATTTAATGATGAGTACGTAATGATATTCAACATTGACCTTGTCATGCACCTAATGACCACCACGTAATATAAACCAGGGCCCGGCCCGCCCTGCCCTGCCCTTTCAAACAATTTTCAACTCCCAGCTCCTCTTTCATCCGCCCTTGTACTTCCCTACTCACCAACTCTGTATGAGCTCCATGCTTTGACCTTGCAGCGATTCTTAGAACCAACTCTTCAAAAATACCCATACCTACAGTGTGCATATCTCTCGCTAAATTCCACAGTTCACTACTGCATGCACATGGCCTGTTCGAACTTTGGAGTTTCAACTACACATGCGCAAACCCCAAAGGCTGATCCAACATTTAACCTGAGCTCTTTGCAGTGTTTGCAAACAACCATCTCCACAAAAATTACCTGTAGTAGGCCTATGCAAACAACTTTTTACGCAGTGTCAATTAAAATAAAAATAGAACTTCAAATGGCAAACTTTTGATTATGCATGAAGTACAGTTGTTAACACACAAACGTTGCACCAAGAAATTGACTGAAACACGTGGTAAAGGGACTGCAATAAAGTTTGCAAGAAAGAAACTACTGTGGTATTTGCACATCTTACAGAAGCAAATTTTCTCAAGGCAGAGAGAAAAAACATACAGTGAGATAAAAAATCCTATTCAGTATCAGAGATGTTAGCTTCCCATAAACTTCATAGATTGTCTCAACTCATCATTTACGGATCAAAACAGTGATTCAAAATATTACTGATAGTCTCAGAAACAATTTAAGTTCATCTTCGTACATGAGCGCTTGTTTTCAAAACGTAACTGCAATATGTGACAACAGGCCTAACGTTATGATAGTTGAGTACACACATATGATAGCCTATACCACAAACTTCGCTATCTCTACACGGGAAAGTACAATAACAAGTAGTTGCATATTTTGTGTTCATTGAGCACTACAGATGCAAGAAATGTCTGTAAACAATGGGTAAGGGATTATTAGCCAATCAAATCACGTGAAATTTGGAAAAGCATCATTGACTATTTGTAGCATTAAAATCTCTGTGATCCTGTAAATAGGCAAGTTACCTTAAAGCAGCATTTTGCGTTTTGTCGCCGTTTTCCACTTTTTTGACAAGTCCATCGAGTTTTTTACATATATCAATCACAAAACAACAAACTAAGATATTAGCCAAGTTTTTTCCCTGCCAAAAGCGTTAATTGGCGAGTAATTAAGGACATTTGCAGATAATGAGAAAAGTGTCCACCGACAAATTCCACATTTTATATTAATCGCATACAGTTCCCCCAACCCACTAGTTTGAATCCAACCAATCAGAGATGCAAGTTTAGTTATGAGCCGTTGCTAAAAATAGATTCAAACGTCGAGTTGGTAACTTGGTACAACCAGCGAGCTGGACTCTAACAGCTCCCTGGTACAACTTCTATAGACAATTGACTCAAATCAAGCATGGTGTTGTATTACGTATTGGCGAGGTTTATTTGAATCCCTACGGAAAATATCTTCGAGAAAAACAAAGTTGTTAGTTGTAAATTTTCGACTTTTATGCCACCATTTGAAGTAAGATTTGAATAGATAAGCTAGTTATGTATGTTGTTATGGCATCGTGGAATCAGTGAGGTTGAGAAAAAACCATTGAAAATGACGCAAAATGCTGCTTTAAGTTTAAATATCAGTTTCACTTGGTGCATGTTGCAGACTGTCAAATCATGAAACAGCCAGTTTCGGTAGTTATTATAAAATTTCAGAGTGAAGTGAGTTTAAGCACTCAAGGTTAGTTTTGGGTAATTGTTTGTGAAAGTTCAGGCATTTCTTGGAAAGGATACCCGGATGTTTGTGAATAAGGTAACCAGTGTTCCCTCCTCAGACTATTGTAGTATTTATAGTATTATGTGTTGAAATGACTGTTTGTTTTTGAGGAACAACAATACAAACTTTGCCCATTGACCAGTACTAGTAAACATTGACAACCACAATGTATGCTCACATTTACTTCAGCTCCAATTGATGGTTAACAGGTCTTCTGTATCCTCCTCCTCACATAGCTCCTCTCAAGTTTCATGTTATTGTATTCCACCATACTGCTGCCAAATAGCACTGGGAAGTTTAACCTCATCAAGCACTGTCCTGTCAGGTGGGCTTTGGCTTGTGGGGGAGGACTGCATGCATTTGTTATGAGTCAGATCTGTTTTTTAATGGTTTGCAACCTTCAAGGGTAATTTAGGTAGTTAAGAGATGTTTTGCTTTCATTTCCTGCGATATAGGAAAGCATTAAGTCTGACGTGCACAAAAATCCATACCCGCGGATAACATGTTTCAGCATGGATTTAAGCAGCGTTTCATAGTATTATAAGTTTTTACCTTAATTGGTAGTCAGTATAGGCCCCAAATTATAGCACGCTATAATTGCTAGAAGTTGTCAAAAAGTACTTTCCTGGAGGTCTTTACTCTCCAAATTGTTCTCAGACATTTGTAAGGAACACATACGATGACTGATTGTGCCAGTGATGAAAATTTCCTTGAAGTTGTAATAAAAACAGTCTAAGAAGTTAGACCAAAGGTGACCATATTGGAAAACCTAGCTTATATGGGGCCAATGCAGCATACCTTTAATTTATATACATGTATGAAGGGTACAGCCTTGAAGCTGTAATCCTTGCTTGATTTTTCACAAACAATGTCTGCCAGCAGCCTAGATTTTTTTGTCTAATTTTCGTGAAGTGGACAAGAAACCACCTCTGGTACACAGGGGAAGTTTAGACGGAAAGTCACTCTGCTGGCCTGAACTCAAAAAGTACAGGAATAAAAATTAAGGGAAGTTTGAAAACCTCTCTTAACCAAACTTTCCTAAACATTTCAGGTATTCATTCTTGCTGATATGAGGATAACTCTGTTACATACAGAACACACATTAGATTCTACACGTGAAGGTGATTTTGCTTTTTTCTCTGTTCGAAATTATGGATAGGTTATCCAGTTGCTAAAGTCATGTAAAATTTGATCAAGAGACGTCGTCACAGGTCTATAATGCAAAGTATTCTCATACGTTACTATTGCAGGACATGATGACACCGTCTGGTACCCGCAGTGTTTTCATTGTTGATTAGTGAGTTAAGGCAAGGCTGGTGTTTAATTAGTCCCCAGGGAAGGAGGAAGGAACTTGCATTTTTGATTTTGAAGAGACATGCTCTGCCTCAATCCCCATCTCGCGAGTTTTGCTGCTGTGATCCGACTATAGTGTGTTCAGTTTAAATGAATCCATTGATAGGATTTATGGTAATCACCACTTTGCCAACAAAAAAATGTTGAGAAATGATCAAAATCGTGCATACGATTTAAAGTGCAATCAGTCCAAGTTAATTGGAAGTTAAAAAGTTAGTTTTAATTTGAAAGGTATAAAAGATACATTCACTTGATACCTGTGGGAATGTTTACTAGTACATGCTGATTGGGTTGCTTCTTTAGTTTTTTTGCTGGTTGCATATATATATTTCTTTCAAAACATTTGTGATATTTGTACTGGCTGCACTCAAAGTTATCAAAACAATAAGTGAAAATTTCTTCAAAAGCGAGTGCCAAACATGAAAAAGAAAATATTGTGATTGAAAATAATGCAGAAAAATATCTGTTTACATAAAGTGTACTGTGTGTTGTGCCATATATATCGTGCCATGTTATTTGCGGCAGTGTCTCACTTAACCCTTTCATAAATCACTGTTTAGTTTTTGTAATCAAAATGTCTTCAAGTTTAGAAATGTTAAGATTAATGAACAAGGTTTATTAAAGTTTCCACAAAATCACATGTTGTCATAGAGAAGAACTAATTAATGTACTTCACTCACATATAAAGAGAGAGAACGCCTGGTAACATTTAACTGTGTGCTGTGGGTTTCTCACTGACAATTGCATACTACTACCAGCTGCCTACTGTATGTACACAACAAAGTTTTGCAAAGTTTCAGACATAGCCTTACTCCCTCCACACAGTAGTTCAAACAAGTTTTTACCCCTTTGCTTGGCCTCATTGTGTACGCTACAAGTGTGCACAGAGATTGCAGTAGCTGTTGTGGGATTTGAGCACTCCTGTTGACCTTGGGGTTACAGAAGTCAATCAGCTGCTGGAATCTGATTGGTCCGTTGCTCCGAAAGAATGCTGAGTAAGCTTGACTAGGAACTGTAAGCTCAGGACAGACAGGACGGTATCATTACGGCAATAGGGGTTGCTAAACTACACGGATGGTTAGAAAAGTTTTACGTGATGGGCAAAAGGCGACACATTTTGGGATACGTTTTGAACTACTTTACGTAACAGAAACGCTTTAATTTTTGGAATGGTCTGGAAAAGTGTTGTACAAAAATATCACTTACGATTCCACAATGCGGGATTGCGGTACATGCAGATAAAGGTTTAGTTAGCGTGCACTCAAATTTTGTTAGGTGATGCTGTTGTGACTTAAAGTAAATTTGAGCAAAGGACTTTAATGTCAAGACTTGTAAAATAGTGATAAGTACAGAAGTCAAAATATTCTTGCCGGACATTTAGACGAAACATCAATATTTTTCACACCAATGCTGCTTAAATAATCATCACTGTATCTCAAAATGTACTAGTGTTTCATGATTTATTGCAATGGAAACGTGATGCCTGGCGTTAATAATAAACTGCTCTTTAATTAAGCAGGCAATAGATATGTCTCAGTATCCTGTGTCACATAGTAAAAAGGAAATTAGGCGAGTTTACTGTCCTTTGTGGACACAGTGTTGTCATTTTGGCGAAGGCGAAGTTGAAAACGGATAGGGTACGCAACTTCTTCAAGTGGTATATTGGGGGGAGGGGCAGGGGGGGGGGGAGGAGTCAGGGTAGAGCCAAACAGTTCTTTGAGGAAAAGTCTGGGTGTCTAAATTCAACGCTTTCGGTATATATGGCAATACTAAACTTGATTAACAATTTTTTCTGTCAAAACAAGTATTTGTGAGATTCCTTTAAAATGTCAGTAAACAGTAATTAATGCCGATGGACGACAATGTACGCTTAGAGCACTTAATATATATATATATTTATGAATGACACTCCTATTACCTGTTAGACAAATAGCCTGCAGTACATAGTTACTTGTCTTGTCCATTAATGTAAGATCAAAGTTGTATATAATTAAGGTCAAGCTGACTGGCTAAGTAAATGAAATTCCCACATGCATTTTCCTTGAATTTATACAAAGGCAAAACAAATTTTGCACTTTTTTGTGGAAAAATGCAAGCGCTTGTTTTTTCCCGCTACCAGTTGGCAAATGACGAAAGGGTATTTAGCCATTACTGTACATAGCCTTAATTTCGAGGCCTGTACGTTTAAGTTAATAGTACACTGTGCATTACTGCACTTGACTTGAAAAGTCAAGTACAAGTTTGGAAGTGCTGTTCACGTCTCCTATCTTTGGGCTAGGGAAGGAGAAGCTAATAATCTGTTCCGCTGTGTCCTCTTTCATGTATCATTTTGTATGTCAGCTTCAACTTTCTTTATACTCCCTTACCCTCACCCCTTGGTAGTATTTCCTCTTTAAGTACTATCGTTTACTATGCGTAGGACTTCATCAACATCAACTCTTCACATGCAGTGAACTTTTAGGCATCTTCACAGTTAAAATGACGGTTTGGTTACTATTCACATGGTTCACATGCTGTCTGGAAAAGAAGGGAAAAGACAGACTACTTGCTTGGTCTTCAGAGACTTTAATTTTTGGTTTTCGATGATTTTGCAAGAGTTTTAACTAGTCTTTCTGTTGGTAGGCTAACATTAGGTCCTCATTAGTGTGTAGATTTCATAGTAAACCAAACAATGTGTTTTGGTCAGGGAAAAAATTCTGCAATTTAATTTGTTCAAAAGTGTGGGAACCACGTTTTCAAAACAAATATCAGCACGTAGCCTATATAGAATAATCCTGATCTAACATCCGGCCATGCTTTTGTTGATTATTCCATAGTAGTAACGTGCATGTTTGTTTCCCTAGTCAAGTACAAGTTTACCAAATGCCATTCACAAAATATACAGCGTGTGTATGTTTAATGACACTACTACAAAGCAACCTTAGGACAGTTAAACAAACTCTACTATAATGTCCAGACAACAAGACTGGCAAACCATACTTTTTTATATAGGTATAAACTTAAATGTCTAGATTTTTGCACCGGACAATCCTTGGAGTAAGTTGTCCTATATCACACCACACTGTCATGTAGATACAAGTATACAGGTTTAACAGTTTAGCTGAAATTGCATTTGTCATTACGGGTACGGTAAGGCTAAGTATGAGCTAATTATTGGTGCTATCGGGCAACCGGTGCTCATACAGGCACATGCTACCGCAAGAAAGGGCGTAACCTAACGAGAAAACACATGTGACAAACAGTAATTTTCAAGGATACTTAAGTGCAGTGCTATTAGTATGTGAGAAAAGAGTGACAAAGGAAGCCAAGGTTCTGACTCAGAAACCCTCTCTCAGATTAAAAACAGGTGAAAACGGTTGGATGAATATATGCCAGCCTGAAAACTTGTCGTGAATGTTGAAATGGTTAGATTTGGAATGAAGAGGGTAGTGACCTCAAAAGGGTAATTGGGTGGCGCAGTGCGTGAATGTTACCAGTTGTTATAAGCTACTGTAGGTGGATAGGGGTGCATACCCAATAGGAGACAAGTAAGTTTTGGGATTTATTGGTGACAATTAATGATTTGATGCACTTTGTAATGTTCCAGTACTGGAGTGGTTTTTGTGTTTGAGAGGATGAGCAGAATGGAATGTGCAGTTCTTGAAATGAATTTAAACCAAATAAAACCAAATTATCTTTCATTTCTTTCAGGATAAACAATTGTTTTGTAAGACTTGTTTCAACATCCCATGAATTTGAACGTAGGCCTTCTTACTTTACATCATGTGGTAAAACACTAAAGCAATTTGCAAAAATTTTAACAAGTCTGCACTTGAAAACATAAAGCAACTTATTGAAGAGCATTTGCTTTAATAGAAACTGCTGAAGTTGTACCCTGTATGTCTTTTCATTGCAAAAACCTTTTTGTTTGAATTTGCTTGTATAGCATGAGTAGTTTAAGAAACTGGAATAGTTTTTGATTAGTTGCCACATTTCTTTGGTTTGTGACTGCTTTATAGAACAGTCTGCATTTAAGTAGATGTCTCTGTAGTTAAATATATGAAACTATGGTTCGATCAATTGTAAATGTTAAAACCTCTGAAAGAAAGTCAAAACAAAGAACAGCACTATGCCTTAGACCAACCAGCAAATGGAATCCATGCGGTCATGATAATGATGACATGCGTGTTTGCGTGTACAGTAATTGACCACTGGCTTGTATTATATGATGTTTACTTTGCGTTTTCTCCCTGTCTCCACTCTGTAGACTTATTTAAAGTACTTTTCTCTACAAGGACCGTATTGCTTTCTGTGGAGGTCAAAGGTCATTACAATAACAATAGGCTGGTCAATTGCCCATGCAATAAAAGTAGCAATAACAGTGATCGAAGTTCCAACTAAGAACATTTTCTACAAAGAATACCTACATGCTAAAATACTGTCAGACAGCTGTATGTAGACTGTTAACCAATCAAATCGTCAGAAAATATCTGTTACAGAGAGGGCAAAAGTTCTGTATAATGGTTGTAGTTAGCCATGTTTACAACCCTACGGCAATTCAATGAGTGCTGCTGTATTATTGCCGCTGTTTATGATACATAAAGGTGCTTTATACTTTAAAACCTAGATCATAAATGCTCGTGCCGAAATACCTTTTTTATTGAACAATTCTTTAATGGAAACACTTTACTTTCATCAAACCATGCCAAAATGTGTATCAAGTTTGCCCAGTCAGAATTTGTTCAACTACTTGTCCCCCAGGCGACCTGAAATTGATCAAAATTCTGTGGTTTTGAAAGATCAGTAGATCATTAACGATTCGCCCTGGTACTGATCGCTGTTAGATAAAGAAAAGAAAAACTGGGTTATATCACTCGGACTACTTCAGTGATTAACTTAGTTGTCTGAAAAGGAATATGGGACAAACATCAGTCCTGTTTATGTGTACAATGGATCTGGATTACAAAAGTGTGTCACTGAAGAATGTAAAGTTAAACCTTTATGGGAAAATTTAACATATTTAATGTTATTTAAAATTATTTCCTTAAACTATCCAACCTTGTTTTGAACTGCATTTTCTGGATTCGTATGTGTCAGTGTTTGTAATTCTCTATTTTATGTCTGTTCTTCTTGCAGATCACGCAAATAGGTTATCCTGAAAGATTGGAAACACATGGAGGTGGCAAAGATGACTAAACACATCGACTATCAGAGGATGGATATTGCAAAACGAGTAGCAGAAACCCTTACAAATGTCGACGTTCCAACTTTCCAGGGACATGACAAAAAAGAAGCTGAGAGTCTGAAACAAGAAATAGCAGATACGAGAGAAAAGTCACCGCTGCTGGATGCAGATGGCTCACGTCATCATAGTGTCTCCGGAGATACGAACAATAAACATGAAAGCAAAGAAAGTCTCTCTGCAGGCTTTCCTCCTAGCAGTTTACCTCGTCCAGATGAGTCAAATGTACCGGTACTACACGACGGGGAAGTTGTTGTACCTACTGTGCCTTTACAAACTAGTGATGATCCATCACATCAGACTATACTTGAAAATACTAAAAACAGTTTGAATGCCTTAAATGATTCATGTGCAGACATTTCTGATGGAACATTGATCATGGATGAAGTTATTCCTTCTCCAAAGTCTTCCATAGATGACGACAAAGTAGTCGTAAGAACTAAGGGTTCTGATGATCTAGATAATGTTACCGATGTGACTAAAAGCGTGAAAGAGGTTTCGATTGCGACCGATGTCAAATGCGCAGCAAAAGAGGAGCTTCCTGAACAAAATATTCAGGAACGGGAAGGAACGTCGAACAATGTTCCAGTTGTTTCGAAGAAGAAACCAAAGAAGTTAGAATCGATTCTTTCTAATTTGAAATCAAAGAGTCTATTGTCTCAAAGCTCTCCTGTTCGTGAGGAAGTAGTGAACGTTCCTGAAGATGAGGAGGATGAACCCATCCCGGAATTGCCTCCTGGAACAATCATTGTTACGCCAACTGATGTAGACGTTAAAAAGATAGCAGTTCGCCGGAAAAAACATCGCAAAGTCAGGAAGCATGACTTGCCTTTGAATAAGGCCAAGTTAGAAGGCATGATAAATGCTGCAACAGACATTAAAGATTTGTGTGGTGTCACTGATGGCATCATTGACTTAGCAACAGTCGAAGAACTACAGCATACCAAGGAAAGCAAAACAGAAGGATATAGTCAGAATGAAATGAACAGTGCTGGAAATAATAACTCTAATAATCTGCAACCAATACAAGTCAACCACGGGGGGACCTCTCAGAGTTTGATTCAAAGTGGGTCTGGAGTCACGACTAACCAGCCGGTGATGATTGGAATAGCACAGGTAATTATGCTAATCACACAACTTTGTCTCCTAAAACTAATACTACTGTCCCTGAGTACAAAATACAAAAACTGCAGTACACTGTTGCACTTGTACAGCAATTCATCCATTTTGCATAGCACTTTGAGATGCCATACCAAATAAATTTCTCCCTGTGTTACAGATTCTATCCTGGCAACCTACACACTTGTTTATTAGCAAATAGGTTATCTACTGTTTCGTATTAAAGGATGAAAGTACAGCCGAAATTTGTGTTGATATGTCTCAGTCCATCAAAAAGAAGAAAAAAAAATAGTATATGTAACTTTTGTATCTATTTCAATTGTTATTTTATTCACTTCTAAAACTTATTTTTATATCTGGAATGCTCCTTCAGGGCAGATGGATAATGAGATCTGCTGCTCAATACAGCCATAAATGTTAATGTGACTAGTCAAGTTTTTGTTACAAAGTTTGATAGTTTATATGACCCAGCTGTTGATGTTTATTCCATTGTTTCATTACTTTGCATAGCTTCTACATCATGGAATGTTAATAAACTGTTTGTTTATTAATTTGCATTTTCTGTCTCCAAATGGATGTTGTCTGTTTCTCTTGAATGGAGAGAGCTTTTAGAAGTAATTTCACATTTCACTCAAAGTTTTATTCCTTTTTTCCCCCTCCTCAGAATGGTGCATTGAACCAGTCTACTAACCTTACTATAGTCAACTCCGCCTCCACCCAGCTTCAGCTTCTACAACGTCAACAGTCATTCCAGCAAGCAGATCAGTTCACCTCCATTCCAATTCAGCAACAGGTATCCACACTTCCTTCTGGACAGAATGTAATATTCCAGAGCCCACAGAATTCAGTAGGAGCACAGATAATCGTCCAAGGTCAACCGGTGCTGATGAATCATGGCATTGGGTCATCACCTTATCAAGTAGCTGTCAATACTGTCAATAACCAACCAGTGGTCTCTGGTCAACTTCAATCACCAATCCTCACCTCTCATCTTCAACAGACTAGGTTAGGAAACCAACAACAGTATAGCCCCAATGGCATACAAACACCATCAAATCAGATGGTACAACAAACTAGACCTCAGCAACCCTTCTCCCACCAAGTGGGGTCATCTGTCTTCCAGGCAACACCTCAAGCAGGGGCGACACAGTCCAAGTCTCAGCCAATTTTTGTGCTTCAGAGGGGAGATACCCTGAAACTAGATGCCAGTGGTAATTTAGTGGTGGTAGCTAGAGGGGATGTGAAAGTAGATCCCAAGCCAGTAGCAAGTATTAGTCAACAACAGAACATGTTAACTCAAGCTGCTCCAGTCCTTCCTCCATTACGACAAATGCCACCAGTGGTTTTGACAGCTGCAACAGTTGGTAACAATGCAGCAGCCAGTCCATCTATTTACTCTAGTCCTGTAATCTCAACAGCAGCCGTGAGCTTGCCGTCATTAAAACCTATTTCACAACTGACAAGAACTGTTTCTCCAGGAATACTATCTGTGTCAGATGTGACTCCTAGGAGCACCCACCACAGCACCTCAACTGTGATTGCTGTAACCAATACTACAGTGAACACAGATGCTTTTGCTACTAAGCAACCTCAACAACAAGGTATTCTAGCACAAGCCTTGAATGCTCCTCAATCGGCATACTTAGATTCCGCATCTGGTCTCCATTTAGCAGCTTCAGGACTCATTCGGCAGACAAACTTGCCAAGCGGTGAAGGACAAGCCCTACTGGCCAAGTTGCAACAACCTCAAGTAATGGAAGCCATAACAAATGCTGCCAATAGCATGAAGAACCCAGTCCATGTACCTGGAACTGCCACACAGCTTCCAAAACAAATCAGAATTGTTTACCGTACCTCTCAAGCCAGCCAGTTGAAAAATAGCAGTGGATCAAATGAACCACGGAAAGTTACCTTATTTAGCTGTTCTATTTGCACCAAGATCTTTCTGAGGAAAGAGACATATGACCAGCACTTAGCTACTCACTATGCAGGATTCAGTTGTTCAAAATGTCTCATGAAGTTTGTTTCATCTTCAGTCCTGGCTCAACATCAGAAGGTCTGTACGAAGTCAAATGAAGAGAGTAACGTTCCCTTTAGCTGTGCTCACTGCCAGATGCGTTTCAAGTATACTAGAGAACTTACCCCACATACACAAAGATGTCATCCTGGGAAACCTGTTAAGGCTCTCTTCCACTCCAGTTCTGTGGTCAACAGTAGTCTAAAAGATACCAAAGGTTTGAACAACAAACCAACTCCTACTACGCTGCCTATTGCTTCATCAACGCCAAAGCCGTCGGTGCTGATACCAAGACCAAGCCAAAAACCTTCAGTAACAGAAACAAAACAGACCATAACCATTAAAATTCCTGTAACACCACCTGTAAAAGAAGAGAAATTGGTTCGTGTGGAGAAAGTAAAGTCTCCACGAACTAAGGACGTTAAAGAAGTAAAAGATGACCTGTGGATCCCCTTGCCAAAGAGCAGAAAACGAAACAAAAAATTAAAAAAGAAGAAACATCCAAAGTATCTGTTTAGTGACACTGTTGAACCTGGTTTTCCAAAGTCAAGGAAAATGAACATATGTGATGAGTGGTATGGCAGCATTCTCATTCATAAAGATCCAGAATGCACAACTTCCAAACTTATTAAAAAACATGGAGAAAGGAAGAAGTCCGGGAAACGTCCGTACCTATGCAAACTTTGTCCAAAAGACTTCTTTTCTGAACATTGCCTATTTGAGCACATCAAGATCCACACAAAGCCGTTCACATGCGGTGAGTGCGGCCTGCGGAATGCACGCAAGGACAACATCATGAAACACATACAGCTTGTTCACCAAGGTCCTAAGTACAAAACCAGAGACAAACGGAGGAAGGAATTCAGAGGTGGTCGGAGCAGAAAGAGGCTAAAACTCTCTGGGGAGAATGAAAGTAATTCAGGTAGCGAGGAAGAAAGCGATGGAGAACACGCAAATGGTGGTGAAAACAACAAAAGCAGCAACGATCCATATGACAGTGAGACAGAGCTCCCCACCATGGTGAAGGAAAGCTCCAGACTCAGTAGACTCAAAAGGAGACATCAAAGTAAAATGAACGGTGAGAACCAAGAGCCGGAAAAGAAAGAAATTGAAGAGGATGCCATCGACCAGATAACAGATCTAACACCAGATTGCAATTCAGGTGGTAAAGTAGATGCAGAGAGTGTTGAAGAGATAGACCTGACAGCTGATGCAGATGGTAAAGTAGACATTCATGATGGTTGTAGTAATGATGATGATAGTAAAGGCGTATCTGAGAATGTAAGTGATGTAAGAACCGATACTGGGAATGCAAAAATGGAAGGGGAGGAAGTTATCACAGTCTCAAATGACTGTGATATGAGTTCAGAGCATGCACCTCCGACCAGTGATGACAGCAAAGGATCTGCTAACACTTCATCTGAAAGAAATGTTGAAGATAGCAGTGCAAATGAGTCAGTAGTTGTCTGCAAAACTGAGGATGCCCTTCCCAATGATAACAGCAAAGGACCTAAGAGAGCTGACAATGATGTTGAAATGGTGGATGTGTCAGATCAAAACCAGCAGAGTGCTCTTGAAATGAAACAGAATGACTCCACTAGCCCTACCTCCCAACCTGAGACTTCAGAAACTGTCATTGGCACTGAGAGGATGACCGATAACATCACTCAGTCTGCCAAAAGTGATGACGTTGATGATGCTATAGAAGCTATAGATGACTGCGAGTTGGAAGCTGAGATGGTGAAGGAAGAGACATCGGGTAAAGCAGTGATTCCACGAGAAGAAACTCCCGAAACTGATGTCATGGATCGGGAGAAATCCGATGAAGATATAGTAGATGTAAAGAATGAAGATTTGCTGCCATCAACAGCATTCACGGTGAGTACCTTATTTTGCAGTGATGAAGGTTTCAGTGGCGATGATAACGATAAGAACGTACATGGGAATAAAGCAGATGAAACAGAGCAGACTGTAAATAAAACCTTAAATCAATCAGATCTTTCAGGGGCATTATTTGAAGATAATGAAGCTGATGACAACACTCTTCCCGTTGAAACGGAAGAGCCAGTTGTGCCTCACATTGTGTCTGTGAGATCTCTTAACCAAGACCAAGAGTGCGAGTTAACAGAAGGTTACAAAGAAGAAGAAGAAGATGAAGAAGAAGAAGAAGAAGAGAATGTTCAACCGTCTGCAGAACCTCAACCAAAGCAACCAAACATTGAAAGCAATGAACTGATGGCTCAGATGGCCAATTCTGACACAACAGAATCAAGTAAAGACCAAGAAAGTTCAGCTGAATACAAAAACCCAGAAAAGGAACACCTAGTTCCAGTTTTTTCACCGAGTGGAAGCACTGTTCTTGGCTACAGAGAAGGAGTTTCGAATGATGGCAAAGGTGGAGTAACGACTGGACCAACACCACCAATTTCGACAATGCCGCCTTTTTCAGGTGGTCACAATCCCTACTTTGTGAATCCATCTAGACAACCATTCCTTTGTCCCAAATCGCCTCGAAAACAGGATCAACATCCTTTCTTGAATGGTTTTGCAAGACCTCCACCTGGGGTTTTCCCATCACAAGGACCCCTTTTTATGCATAACCCATACTTGCATCAGCCTCCACCATACCCGGGCAGTGCATTCATGTCATCAGATGTAAGGGCATCACTTTCCAGAGTTTATGGATCTGATCCTAAAAGAAACTTTCCTGGAATGATGGCTGTTGGTAAGGATGCCATGGAAAAACAATCAGAACTGTTTATGCAAAACAGATTGCCTTTTATGGCTTCCAGAATGTCTTATCCAGTTCATCCAAACAACCTGAGCCCGAGAGAGGGAGTAGCTGTTGCGCACCTCCCATGGATGATGCCTCCAAGTAGTTTCCATCAAAGAGGACCTCACCCTGACTGGGTCCAACCACCATCCCAATCACCTGCCGCTGCTAGTGCAGCTCTTGATCTTTCCAACTCTTTGAAGTCTCCTCAGGGTGCCAAAGTTGTAAGGAGTGACGAGATAACCAAATCCAAAGAATGCGAGATCATTGCAAGTGGTGATGAGTCACCCTCTGATGAAGTCCCAAAAGAAGCTGATACATCCGAGTCATCTACCGTACCTCCTATGCCAAAGCTAATAAGGGGAGATGAGATGGGGAAATACAGAACTGCTAATGGATTCCTTCCACATGCAAAAGGGGATGATCTTAGTGATAAGGGGAATACGCAACCAGTGGATATGCCAAAACAGTGCCACAGAGCCGAACCTCAGAAACCTCATCATCCGCTTAATCAACAGTTACCTTGCATTCCAACTAATCCCTGTCATTACCCACCTCATCAAAATATTGAGGTTCTTCATCCCAGTGCCACAGGTGCATTCCCCCAACAGATGCACCCCCACAGGATTCCTATTCATTATGCACCACCAAATCATCTCCGACCAACTCTTTCTCCTCTTCAGCAAATGCTTTGCCGAGATGGCTCGACCTTCCAAGGACCATTACTGAGAGGACCCTATCCACCGTTTATGCCCAGGCCTAACTCTCCTAGGCGTTCCTCTCCTTATAATGGTGGATCGCCTGAGAACCCAGCACAGTTAGGAGGCACCTCAGCAACATCACCAAAGAGAATGAGACGCTCTCCTGCTAGGCATCAACGTGATCGGAATTCTCGGAATTCCTCTCACTCATCAACTGATGGAGATGGACCAAAGTCTCCATGGTCAACCACCCCTAAGAGTTCTTCCAGAAGGTCCAGTGCAGACTCCCGTAGCTCGGAATCTGGTAAAACATTCACTTGTCCTATACCTCCATGCAAGAGGTCTTTCAAGAGACCTCACTACTTACAGGAACACATTGCGGGCCACGCACGAGCTGGTGAGATCAACCCAGAGAATCCTTTGGCCTCAGTTTCCAAGAAGATTTACACAACTGTCTCTTCACCTAATGGTGATATGGAAGTGGAAGTTGATCTGGAAAGGCCTTACATCTGTCATATTTGTGGAAAGGGATTCAAAAGGAAGAACAACTTGGCAGATCACGTGCGCACTCACTCGAGACCATACAAATGCGGCGAATGCTCATACGACACGATTCGGTGGCAGTATTTGGCTGACCACATGAAGAAAGCCCATAACTTTGATGGGGATGAAAAGGAACTGGAGGCATTCTTCAAGCAGTCTGGGAAGAAACTAAAGCCTACCGACGTGATACCGCTATCTGCCTTAACTCCCATTACTGAACGTATCAGAGATGGACAGATCAAAGATTTGTCTTCTCATTATCCGAGAGTGAAAGTCTGGCGTCACTCTAGGGTGTCACATTCAAAACTTTCCAGGTCACGTTCCTTAAAGAAGAAGAAGAAGCACAAGAGAAGCAAATCCGACTTGGTAGACTTCTACGGTAAAAGCGATCAGAGCAAACCGAGACTCGATTCGGACATTTCCGACGGTGTCTCCCGGTCAGACAGTGGCTGGAGGCCGATCAGTGAAGACATCGTTGACCATGGAGTAACAGATGTGACATCCAATGGTGTCGAAGGTAGTGCTAGCCTTGCTAGTGATGTTACATGCGACACGAATGAAGAAGCCAATGACAACGTATTTAAGGAATTGGAAATGGAAGACACATCTGTGGAAACCACAAGTGATCCCATTGGAAGACGCCTTGTAGAAACTCATCCAACTGTTATTAGATATAAACAGGCAATTCTACCAGAGGGGTCGTCGCATCGAGCAGTTGTCAACAATGGTTCAGAAGATTCAGAATCTGCCACTCCCCGGGATACAGTAACAGACAGTACTGGTGCTGAGGGAATTATTGATGTCACCACTTATGTAAGAGTTGAAGAGGTATCAGATGCTTTGGATAAAATGTCAGTGGTGGATAGGTGTTCATCATTGGAATCAGAAAACCCTGCTGCTAAAAAGACTACCAATGAATCACCACCGGAGGGAGAAGTTGATGCGACTGTGACTCTACCAGCAGTGCAAGAGGATGTATCCAGCCACTCTGTACCTGCAGATATAGTGAATAGTGTGCCCACAGTCATTCAGGAAAGTCATCCCTGTGCCTCACTACCGTTAGTAGAAAGTCATGGTGGTCCACCTGTTCAGCCATTGGACTGTGAAATACCAGTAACAGTTGAGAAAGAATCCGCTGCAGAAGCAGGTGAATTGAGAGATGAGACAGATATCATGAACAGTGAGAAAGAAGAACATCCTGAATCCGAGAGCCTGGTCCAGTCACCGCACAGTGTAACTGAATTCGAGAGACTGGTTGAGTCACCGCATGGTGACACTGAATCAGAGAGTCTGGTTGAGTCATCACATGGTGAAGCTGTGGACAACTCCATTGGACTGCCTCTTGGTGAAGCTGTGGATGAATCTTATAAATCATCACATGATGAAGTGATCGATGAACCTGTCGAATCACCACATCGTGAAGCTATGGATGAATCTAATGAAGCACCACTCGATGAAACTAAGGATGAGCCTATTCAATCTCCGCATGGTGAAGCTGTGGATGGAACTAATGGATCCCCACATGGTGAAGCTATGGATGAAACTATTGGATCCCCACACGAAGAAGTGGATGAAAATATCAACAATAACTGGCCGATTGAAAAGAAACATTTCAATGCACCGAGTGAAGACAACAACTCTCTGGGATCCTCAGTAATCAGAATGGAACAGGAAAACAGTTCAGCAGTGGCAAAGTCTCCCAAGAAGAGGAAGAAGAAAAAGAAGGGAAAGAGATGGTCACGATCTAAATCTAAAGGCTACAATTCGGACAAGAAACAGATTACTCCAATGTTGTTTACACCCCCGGAAATCGCACATGAAACGCCCCCAGCAGACGCACTTGTGACACCTCCTGCAAACGCACTAGTATCCTTCGGAAGGATTCATCTCGAGCAGTACTTTCTCCTTGAAGAGCACGACATCGATCGTCCATACAAGTGCAACATCGACGGCTGTCAGAAGGCCTTCAAGAACAAACAGCACATGAGAGAACATATCTTCACGCACATCAAGCCGTACAAGTGTGACTACTGTGGACAGGGTTTTCCACGAACCGATTATTTGGCTCTCCACATGAAGGAAGATCACAAAGTGACCCCATCCAAGCGTGACTTATTTGAGAAGAGGAGGCAAGCTAACGCAAGAGCAACAGCTGGACGACAGAGGGCTACTAAGAGTGACAAGAGAAGAGCCCTCTATGAGCAGATGCTGTAAGACTGGTCTTGTGGGTTGTATGCTCAGTTGTGGTCATGGTGTCCTCAAGGCTGTGTAGTTTGTGGGGAGTAGGCTGAGTTGTGTTTTTTGCATTCTTGTATCTTTCATCATTGAAATATCCCTCAATCATGTTGAATACCGTTTGGCTGCTTCTGCCCTTGAGAGAGTTATTGAAACGTTTATTTCAGTACAGAAAGATTTTCTGTCGCACAAACTTTAAAGTAATAATTTTGTTGAAGTATATATGGCTACTCAGTTTAAATATGCCTTCTTAAAAACAGATTTTTTTTCTTCTGCTGGTACCTTGTCTTTAGCAGCGGCCTATGGTATCAATAAAATGTGATGGAATCAATGCAAAATGCAGCTTTACGACGGCAAAATGTGGTCGCAAGAAGCTAGGGTGCATTTTGAAATAACACTTAATATGTTCCAACCTTGAGAAAGGGACAGAACATGCTCAGCTAAAATGATGCGATCAATCATGAAATACCATACATATTTTTGAAAAACAAGAAAAAGCAGTTATAGGTTAGGAAATGTTGACCATCTCTCTCTATCTTCTGGAGTGATTCTTTAGATTTGCTGGTCAAGGAATGAATCATTCCACATCTAAGGTAGGCCTAGAGCAAACTGATGTTCCAAATCTTTTGACAAGGGATACAGTTTTTTATTAAGTCCATGTATAGAGCAATGGGTGCTTCAAAAGAGGTTTCAGGACTTCCAAATTGTGTCAAGCTGGAAGTCTTGGCTTTATATTTATCTTGGCACACTTGCGAGTGTCAAATCGGGTCTAACGAGATATGCTTCTGTTATTGTCCCAAAAATAAGACGTAATGTGAAGTTTTATATTTATTGACACAACTCAATTACGTTAAAGATTAGGTATTCTCATGTTTGATCTTTCGTATTCTAAATGTAAGAAATAGCTGATATTTTTGTTTTACTGTTACAAGTCAAGAGCGTGAAATTTAGATCCGCTGAAGTTATCAGTTTCGACAACTCAAAAATGTAAGAATGATTGCAAAGAAGTTCAATAATGTACTATGCATCTAAGATACACTGGTTCAAATCTAGTTCCAGTCTATCATTTTCTTTGCTCATTTAAGCAGTCATTTGTAATTCTCACTGTTTTTGCTGTTTATTGTCTACTTACCATTTAAATATCAAAGATTTTAGAAGCAACGCGCTATTGGCATAGAAGCAGGACAAATTTGTGATCCCGTTGTTGGCCCAAGATGAATATTGGGATATTCACTATAATATTTAGGTCTGGAAATTTCACAATTTTTAGCCACTTGCTAAAAAAAAAAAGCTAATGCATAAGGCTTAATTCAAATTGCCTCTTGCATTTGCCTTGAATTAATAGCTCAGCAATATCACTTTTGCCCTGTCAGAAAAATGCAAGTTTTTATTTATTTAGGCAAATTCTGCTGGCATTTAGCCAATAAAAAGTATGAATTTTAATGCCTCTCATTGCATTCGATTAAAAGTGGAAGACTTCTTGCTCTGTAGCTAAGCTCCTCTTAAAATCTGTAGATGGAGATTAATGTCAGTTTCCTCAAGTAATGATTTTGGCAAAATGAGCTTATCATGGCCCTGTTTGACTGGAATCAATTTTTTCCTTCACAATGCGTGAGACGTGTAATGTGTTCTATTTTGAGTTGCAGGGAATCAGTTGAAACAGATCATGTTTTTGATAACTGATGTTTCTTGTCAGTGATGAAATTATTATGACATATTTAGGTCAAGACATTTGCAGGCACATGGCGTCAGATTTCACAACGTTCCGAACCAAAAATTTAAAAAATAACGTTTTCGTGTGTAATTAGTTAGACTATGTATGGTACATAGTAGGGCCGAAATGGACCAGCAACATCATATTGTGTTATTAATTATTTAGACTTTAGTACATAGTAGGGCCAAAAATGACCATGAAGATTGGTATTAGCTGGCCATGTGTTATAATGGAATGCATAATGAGGCTTTAACATGAAGTGACCATTTTTCGACTTGCCAGTGTCTTTTAGAGCAAAACATGCGATGACATTACAGTTCTTGCCAATGGCAACAGAACCCATCAGAAATTCCATATCTAATAATATGCGTTAAATTTGAGCAGGGAATATGATGTTGAAGTTTGAGTTAGTTTCTTCATTTAGAGGATGATTAACATCTAAACATTTGTTTAAAAGTTTATAGGTGGACCTCAAAATTTATTACTATTTATCACTAGTATATCTAATTGATGAGATGTCTTAATGAGAAGTCCTTGGTCTCTTTGAGTTCAAAGTAATTGGAAAAGATTTCTCATTCATGAATAATAGTTAAACTAGATCAAATCTACAAGGGCAAAATATGGTGTAAAATTTAACATCTTTTGGCAAAATGTTTAATACAGATCCACAACTTTTGGAAGCATATGCTTCACTAATTAACATATGCTAAATGATGACAAAACTTGACTAGGCCTTGAAATTCAGGCTGTTTTGCATTAAAAAACAAACAGGGGCATTAAGTACATAAACACTTAAGTCAATATAGTAACTGATGTTTGGAAGTGAAAACTTGAGTAGATTTGTTTAAACACTAGTATTTTTTATGCAAGTGGCTACAATTGTTAAAATTCTAGGTATTTTTTGTTTTTTTGCTGCTGTCATTTACCTCAGAGGTTATCAAACAGTGCACAAGATACTCAATAATTAAAAGAGGCTGAGATAAGGTATATCTTTACTGTTCAGGTTTAAACATAGACTGATGGCTGTTTGACTAAGGGTTATGATTTTAGGGTTCACAGAGAATGTTATGTAATACAGGGTATTAACACAGCATAGAGCTGTTTAATCAAGAAGGCGTAACTCGCACAAATAATCTGTCCGATGTTCTCACAATGGTCTGCGTCATGTCACCCAGAAGGTTTTCTTTCCCATCGGACATGACCTTGTAGGTCTGATGTGAAGCAATGCCCTAGTGTCTTTATTACTTCATAAGAAAATTTCTTGAATTGTTATTTCTTAGGGCCAAACCACTTTGCTGATAATGCTCAAAATTTAACCTTCTTTTTTAAAACCCAATCCCTACCGTATTATAATGAGGCTGCTGAAGGACTGGTCTGCATTATTTTCATTATCATGTAAAATTCAGGACGCCTTAATTGAGATTCCGTGTGAGTCTCCCCCCCCCCCACAAAAAAATGTGTGCTTTTTGGTAAATGAAAAGGGAAAAAACAAGAATATAGCTGCTTAATGTGTACAACGGCGTGTCATGTCATGATAAGCGTTCATATCTGTCGTTCGCTGTGGGCCTAGGGCATGTAATAGCTAGCTGTTATAATAAGAATGGTCCAAAATATCCTCATTGGAGTAGATTTCTCAGTGTGCTAGATGAAGTTGTGATTATACAGTGCGTCTGACTAAAAAAAACGATAAAAAGAATCAATTTTAGCCAGTTTTATCTCAGTGAGGTAGTTCCGCAACCCACTTTAACACCCTCTAGACACCTCCCTGGTTTGGTGTTTTCCAAACTGTTTGCAGTTCCTGGCAAGTCTGTGTCTATTTTGGCATAATAATAAGTATTCAAAGAAATATTGCCTTTGTATTCAACTTTGATCACTGAAAGCTATTTTATTCCTTAATTTTCAGTGTTTAAGGTTATTAGAAATATTTATTTAATGACATAAAATTTATATAATGACAGTTTTTATTGCCTTATTTCACTAGCTAAAATGTTACCCAAATATTAAATTATTGTCATACTTTAAACATATTCTTTAGAACATCTGAGCAAAATCAGAAATCCTTATTTTGCCAAATGTAAAATTTCCAAAGAAAGACACATTTTGGCACATTTTTGTTTTTAATGCTAATACCACTCTCTACTGTACTCTCAGATAGTGCTTTAAAGTGCTTTTAATCATACTGACGGTAGGAACAGTTCCTTATTTTATCTAGTTAGAAAAGGATATTCAAACTGTCAGTACAAGTCCTTTGCAGCAAATTTATGACAGTACAGTGTATGAAGAATTTTCCAAACTGGGTGTTCCAAAACAAAAACATGAATATAATTATTATGAAATGATGCAAAGTAAAGTATATATGTTGTTTACTTTGGTAATTACAAGCACTTATTGTGTTAGATTGAAAAACCAGTTTCCACATTAGCAAGACAGCTTAAATGCTTATAGTCACTTTATATTTATGAAAAGGTCAATCCATGACCTGAACTTTGAAACAATTGGCCATTTCATCATGGATGTGAATAAGTTGATCATTTTGGTAATTAGTATTAGCCTTTGGTTGCTACAATATCCAATATAGTCAAGCTGTAGCTATAATTTATTTTCAGAATGTAGAGTGCTGGACCAAAATCACAGTGTTGATTTCTGTAGAACCAGACTTATGCTTTACAATGGTTGGCAATGTTAGCATAAGATAATTATAATTTAATGGATATCCACTCTTTTGATCATGGTAAAGCATGTAACAACTTTAAAATGTTCTAAATGTCCTTTAAGCTTAAAAAAGACAGATTTGTCAATCAGCAAAATTTGGTCGATACTCTCAAACAAACCTTAATTTCATATGCATCTTTTGTAGTCTACCATGTTAAATCATTATTTAAAATTAATAAAGGCCAGTATATCCTTCTAAGAATAATATAAACATGTAAAATCAGTATTGAAAATGTTTTCAGATACAAACCCTGTTATCATAACAAAAGGAAAGAGAGAAAACGTTGTAGTGATGACGAAAGATTTATTTTTGTTAAAATACTACCATATTTGTACTGCATTGTTGTAAGGTCTCTAGGAACAAAAGTAATAACGATGGGGTACTTTTAGTTTAACACAATAGTAAATGCTAACTCCTCTAGATTGGACACAATTCAGACTAGACTGATTATCATTTACCTTGAGGAGGTCAAAGGTTAACATCATTGGCCAAAGAGGAAAGAAAGAAGAAAGTATGTTTGTCGGTGCATGTCTTCATAGTTCATGACGTTACCTAGACGATAAACATAGCATGGGGAAAGCAAAAGAAAAAGAAATTTATTAGATCCAGCAAAAGTTATTCATATGTAGTAGTACAAGTATATTCTATTATTAGTTATCATTATTGCTTCCGTTTTCAATTTTTTTTTCTTCTTGAAATTTTTATTTTATTATTATTATTATTTCTGCATGGTGCTTTTTATTTCATCTTTAACATCCTTTTTTTTACATATGTATCAAAAGAAATGTTTTGTTTTGTACATGCATTTTTTTTTTACCATAGCTTTCACAATTATTGTACTCTTTATAGAAACTGAAAAAATTAAACATTAAAAAAAAAGTATATCCATCTTTTCTCTTCTTTTTCTAATGTTACAAAATTATACATAATTATACATAATTATTTGTAATGAGAATGTTTTATAACATTGGATCCTGTTTGTTCATGAAGTTTACATTTATTAGTAGCTACCTGTTCTTCGAAAGTTTTGGTTCAGTCTTCAAATGATAGGATAGCAAACAGAACAAAAAAACACTAAACAGAACAAGTTTATATGTGTATGTGTTATACAGGAATTAAGTTAAGGAAGGGGAAGGTTGTAATTCCAGGGGTAAACAAACATACTACATTCCTGTAAGAGCAATCTATGTTTCTTTCGGCATAGGTAAAAGGAAATTTATTGATATATGAAAACTGGCTTTGCACCAAACCTTTTCAGTGATTTATCAATATTTAACCTTTCAGGACATTTTAATCCAGTGACGTTAAAGTGCAAGTGTAGTAAAATGGTTTCAAGTCTTAAAATCAACAACTACACAAATCTATGAAGAGGATGGATGATTACTGTTACCATGACTACTTACGTGTCTTCTACCTGTCAGGAGGATACCACCATGAGAGCATGCCGTTGGTGAACAGATTGTAGCACACTATGTTAGGCTCGGCGCTGTATCTCTGTAATATCAGCTGTGTTTGAGTTTGTACATCAACGCTTTTAATGCCCAACTATGTCTAATCACAATTCTTTAATCGTCACTTGAAGACTTATTAAGAATTATTCAAAGAACCTTCTTTCCTTTGTAATGTTTTAGAAATATGTCATAAATGTTTAATCCTTTCCAATCTTCCATTTCTACACAGACCTGATGCCATTATGAAAATTCTATGTGAAATAATCAAGACGTACGCCAAGGGACTCTAGAGGGGGAGGAAAAATATATGATTTTGAACGAGAAAGGACAGATTTGAATGACTTCACCTGGCTGAGAAGGACATCGGCTCAAGAATATGCCGCCACGAAAAAGTTCACTTGATCTAAAGATGTATTCCCTGACATCTAATACACTTGAGCCATCTGTCTTTGCTGACCTTTGACACATGACATAGCTCAATTATTGGTGCACAGAATATGGTTGGTTCTTGGATGATGACAATATATTTAAAGGTCATTTCATAGCCATTGGCGTATTGATTTCCAATATTAGCCAAGGACATGTTTTCATGGCACCGTACTTTACTCAAAAGTAGAGCAGAAATGGTATGTTGAGAGAGAAATGAGTCGAGAAGCCATCCACAGAAATATGTCTAGAAATATGATTGATATCAGTGTTGGGTGCAAAGGGTAGTCCAGGGGAAACAATGGGCTCTCCTGTCATGGGGGAGTGGGAATGGTGGGGGCTTTTTACATTCAGAATTAGACCACTGTTATAGGTGTACAGCCCCTATTGTGACTGCATCCCAAAAATCATGAGTACTTGTTTTTGTACAATATCACAAGTAGAGCTAATTATGGACCTAATTTACAATGTTAATATGCCTCAGAATGTACCATTTGACATGTGGTCTTTTTCAGGGGAGAATTTAGACCCCCCACCCCTCTCCCCACCAAGTAATTCATATGATGACATTCAAGAAATCTCACAATTTTAGTTGTAATTTGTAAATTTGAGTTAACTACCTCAGCAGATTCTAGCTGGCCTATCTTTAGGAAATCATTATGAGTATTATTAATAATACAGCTTGTAAATTAGTTCAGGGTATAATTGTTCTTTCTTTTCATGAAGAAAGAGCCTCTTATTGATCACTGACAAACTTAGGATGAGAGTAGAGTGAAGGAGAAGGTGAAACAAATTGGAAATCTCTGAGAAATACCAATAAAATGAACCAATGTTGATAACTTGATTTAGTTTGTAAATTTTATCCAATATGCCATCCAGATACTTTCTGTAAAAGTTTAAAGTAGTTCCCTCTAGGGTCATTCAGCAGCTGCAGTGCCCTGTAAAGTTTCTCTACCATGCACTGTAGGATACCTCGGTGTGCCCTTCATAGCTCCTGAACAGTGCCCTGAAGAGTTTCTCTACATTGCCCTCCAGTATTTCCCTTGCAATGCCCTCAGGGGGCATTATTCTTGACAGTGCCCTCAGTCTGCCCATATTTTTTATTTGAATGATGCATGTTAGATCTAGTGATGTTTTTAAGGTCAGCAGATAATGAACAGGGTATTGGAGCAATTCAAATAAAGCGATGAAGCAGATATGTAGAAGATGGGTTTAAAAAAAAAAATATTTCTTTCTCTTCTTCTTCATCTTGTTCTCCTTTATTTAAGTTTTTGTTATATTCACATAAAACCATTCTCTACTATGCTTGTGTTCATTTTATAACATTTCGTGAACATTTGCGAAGTTAAACTGAGAAATTGAAAATGGTTGTATGATTCACCTAACATTAAATCAGATTTATTCTTAATTTTAGACTTTGCTGCTATTGTTGCTGCTCTTTAGCCAATTCAATACCTTTTACATAGCAAATCATTGTGTTCTGTCAGAAGTAATAGAAAGATAACCTAGCTTGTTCACAAAGGTTGAAAGATTTCCAAGGTTAATTGCTGTGTTGTTAAGTAAAGGTTTTTTTTTCCTGGTTTAATGGAAAATACGACCCAACTACCAAAAGTATTAAAAAGTTGAAATAAATGTTTACTATTGCCTCTGGAAAAGGTCTACTATAAGGACTGTGACTCAAGTAAAGAAGTTTTGATAAGTGAACAACTTGTAGATATGAACACAATCTTGGCCAGTTTGAATCCCTTTCTAGCTGATTTCTTTGTTTTTCGGAAAGTTGGTGTGTCTGGCTAGAATCAGGCTTCTATTCATGTTTTGCCTGGGCAAGTAGAAAAGGTTCTTTGAAAGTAAAGCAAAATGCTCTTTCAAACTTCCAGAAAGATTATCCAGGAATGCAAAATTACTGGTTTGTTTTTTCATCTGCAAGATCTGTTTGCCTCAAAATAATACTCTCAGCATATTTTGCAACATTTACATATTTACATTATGCAGTTCATATAAAGTACCGTATCTCATCTCATCAGACCCCAGCTTGGGACTTGGAGATAATTTGTTGGAGCTTATCTTTCCTGTTAAATCTATTGAATATGTTCACTTAAATTAAAATTAATTAGGATATTTTAGTTCATCTGAATACCAATGAAATAAATACAATTATTAAGTAAAATTACATTTTGTAAATAGTGCCTTCCCATAACTTACTCACTTGAAATGGATTTCTGAAGTGAGATGTTTTACAACAACAAATTTAATGCAATTATTCAAAAGAGTTAATTTTTCCTTGTTAAGATCTTCAATCTGGCCTTTTGCTATATTTTATATGTTCCCCCTCCACCTCCCCCCACCCTTTCAATTTGTTTGGTTCAAAGTTTTGGTGGGAGGGAGGGAATTGGGTGGGGGGGGGGCTTCTTCATTGCCCTTGATCAAGCATGAGACTCACAGTGTTTTTAATATTGTTATTAATTAAAATGATCTTGTTCCTTGGTTTTCCAGTTTTCGCTACAAAATGACAACGTTTGTTCATTGCTACAAAATCAGTTATTTCTTTGTAGTGGGTGTGGGGTGTTGATACCCAATTCAGTTTTGGCTTAAATATTTTCTTGGTTCTTTGTGATTTACATCTGGTATATTTAGGACGGTTGAAAGCAGGTACATCTGGTTGGGAGGTAGAAAGAAGTATTACTTGAGTATACTTAAAGAGGTACTTAAGTAGGTAAAGGACTTAGCGGGCTCAGGCAGACTTTTGGCATGGGTGGCAATATCTCAAATATTCCCCTTTTCACAATATACATGTGTTTGATTATGGTAATATAAAGTGTCCTTTTTCCACATTTGTAAGTAAATAGGCCCTTTTTTTGAGAAATTGTAATTTAATCGTTGCCCTGTAAAGTTGCAAAATTAATGGAGAAAGCAAAGAAATTAAAATGTACCCTTCATTGATAAGTATCTTAATTTGTGATGCAGAACACAAAAAGGAACCATTTTGTTCAAAAATGTTGATGTTACGTATTGGTTTCACTCACTTAAATCACAAAGTCACATGGCCCCTCAACGATGTTTGTTTCCCTCCAGATTGAAGCCTCTTCTGCCACCCCTGACTGTTGGGTTTGTTAATTAGTTATAATGATTCACATTTCTATTCTCTCATCGTCTTAACTTTAAAAAGACTTCTTTTTTTTTTGACAAGAAAAATGGCAAACAGTAAGTAATTATTTTACTATGATATGAGAAATGTTGCAATACCAGAGCAGTGCATTTGTACATGACAATGGAATAAGAAGGAATTATTAGTCTTTCTCAAATGATTTCTTTGTTTTAGTCTCTTATTGTCTTCTCCTGTTTCCTTTGTGTCCTTTAACACAAAATCAAGGCATCTGTTATGAAGACCAACATATAGAATACAAGCAATATACTTACTATACAATGCTGCACAAGAGTTCTTATATTACCTTGATCATCACAAAGCAGATATGCTATTCGGTCACAAAAGGTAGGGCGGTTCACAATTGTCCTTCAGCAAAAGTAGGGAGAATAGTGACAAAACAGGGAGAATTGAGCACAATTCAGCTAAAATAGATGGCGATATAAATAAATACACATTTTGGGGGTTTTATCAGAACTCAACCCAACTAAGCAGAGAAGAAATGTTCTTTAAATTTTTTCCCGGGAGATATGCATGTAAAGTCGGGAAAGAGTGAGATTGCTTGAAAAATGGAGAATGAAATGTGCATGGTGTTGCAAATAGCTATTGTAAGCGAGTTAATGCTTTTGTGTCTGATGCCCTCAGACCTCACTCTTGACATTTTCAGGGTTCAAAGATTCTCTCTGTGTACTCAATTGGTATCCACATCTTTGTTATAAAGGATTTTGGCAGTTAGTTTTCAAACTATCTCAGACTCAAAGCTTCATAATTAGGTATTGCAAAAGCCTGTGTAGGTATATTTACAATAGTCAGAGTCGGAGGGTTTATCTCGCAATCCTTGCTATTTGCTAAGCGCTCAAGTGAAGAAGAGAAAGTAAGCTGTGTCTACATGCTTGTCATCAAGAAAACACCTAGAATCCGAGATACTGTTTCTGATATTCTTCAATTGTACTTAGAATGAAGTGTGAGAATCTGGGGAGTATAGACTGCCCACTGATGCCATATAATCTAAGAAATATCATCAGGGAAGCTGAGAGCGTCAATTAAAGTTATTCCATAATATTAGGGAGTCCAATCACAGAGAACCAATTGTAAAGTGACAGAGCTGGCTGTATCTTCGGCTCTGTGTTCTAGCTATTACTGGTGACCTCACATTGGCAACTCTTTTCTTAGGCTAAGTTAGGGTTCACAAAAATTTTCACTACTACTCGGCACTGCGCATGAAGCTAAACAGGTCTCGAAATTAGCAACAAAAAGCCACCTTTATTTCGTATTTGCCATGGCTGTTTGCGTTGCAGTTATAGCAAAGGAGGTAAAAGTTAACGAATTATCGTCTGATAGCAGAGGCTGGGTTAGGTGTACCAGTGCAACTCAAAACTAAGTTAGGCTAGCCTACAGTAGGCCTAGCTTACGGTATTTTTACTATGTTCGCTGTGATTTATATAGACTACACCACAGTCTGGCTTCGTAATCTGCATGCCAGCATATCCATAAATATTGGGGTAGGACATGAGCCCTGCAAAACCTTTTTCAGGGTACATTGTTTATTATTGGGACTTCCGGTCATAGTATGTGAGATTCAAGAGTTGTGGTGTATTCTGCAATTATGCATCCATAAATATTGGGACAGGACTTGGGTATGCTAGATCGACTTTGGTCTAGGCTAGGTCTTTTACCAATGTAAGGTAGAAGAAATCGTGCAGTTCTTGCGGTCATTGCAATAAAGCAAGGCGGCAGGCCTACCAATGTTACGTTTGAATATGTTTACCTCAGTGCTAGTATAGTCAGTATCGCTAATTTCGGAACACTGACAATTTCGGACACCCCTAAGAAATGCACGATTTCACCATGAAAACCTACAGGAAGAGCCAAATTTCACCAAAAAGTACGAAATGACCCGTGTGCAAGTAAATACTTACATATTTGTCAATAAAATGACGGAGATCTATGAAGTCTGTTATAATTACTGAAAGAGCAACTGCGCCACCAATTTTATCACCAGCGCCACACTGTGGGACTGCGTGTCCGATTATTATCAATACTCGAGCAAAGAAATACCAGTTCCACAATCACAAGAATCTTCTTTTTTACAACGTGAAAACAGTTTGCAGGAAAGAAAGTTTGGCCGTGTATCGTACTATAACATATTTCTCCCACCATATCAAGTATATTTTCAGGTGATTTATACCAAATAGATATAGTTTTGGGGTGTTTTAAGGCTTAGGTGTCCGGAATTGTCCATGTCCATGCTACTGATACTTTATAAGATCTTATAGTCATGTCATCGACTCAGGTATATTAAAAGGTGAGCCAGCTGAATTTATTGCAGCTAGCCTATTCCTGAATACTGGTTTGTTCATTTTCTGAACATACATTGAAGTGTCATATTACAAGTATTTCATGCTATTTTTACAGAGAAGTCCTTGCAGGGTCATGAATGGCCCGGACTATGCTTATCATTATTTTTTAAATTTTAAATGTGTGGAATCGCTAAAGAGAGCCCTAGTCTTGAGGTGTTTAAGACTAGATTGCCCACACATTGTTATTAGCACTGCTGCGCTGCGCACCAACATCCTCGTTGTGATACCCGAGAGGGGTTTCTAACGAGTACCTAACAGAAGCAGAAGCTGTTGATCGTATATTTTTCACAGGCTTTTGCAGTGTTTCAATGGTCGATTTTTCAGATGAAGCTTTTGTCACTGAGTTAACTGTTCGAACAGTGGGAATATAAGTACAAGATAGCATTACTAAATCTTGCACTAAAATCTACTGTATACTTAATTAGTACAAATCCATAAGGATGAGAACAGTCAACTATTCTAGAGACCAGTATGAGTACAGAATCACTGCAAGTTTGGTCACCTTATTCTTTATGGAATAGTGAAATACATGTGCAATATAGTAGATTTTTCTATCTCTTCATCCTAATGATTGATGCACCTGTTTTAAGATCGTAGAAGTGTGTAGGATGTAGCTTGTGAAATTCTTTCAATGATTTTTTTTGTTTTGCATATCTCCGTAGAATTATCCACTTTACATTCAGACAATTCCCACAGAAAATGAATTAAAATTTCACTACACGGTCCACACATGTCTAGATGTTATAGAAGAGAAGGTAAGTCAGAAGAACAATTGCCTTGAATATGTTATGAACTTTTTATGCATTGTTAACAATTATTTATTAAACAGGCAGAATCCCAACTACATTTGAGTCGGCTATTCAAGCATATGTTTCTGTGTCATTGAAAAGTAGGAACAAATATTACTTTTTTTACTTTAAACCATTCCTGGTGTTTATAATGAAGTTGATGATGAAATTGTGCTTACATTTAGTGGGTAAGCTTACTTGGATATTGAAACTTTATAAGTTTTACATGATGAAAGGGACTTTTAGCCAGTGATCTCTCAGGTAGGGTTAGGCTATATCGAAGGTTTTTACTTTAGTATAATGCTATGTAAAGCAACACTTTGGTGATTCATGGCTATGTCAGATTTGCCCAATTTGAATTGACATACAGTAGCTAGATATCGGTTGTAAGAATGTCATTTAGAGTACATGCTAAAACTAAGTGCAACTAAAGGATGTGTTAGAATGCATTACTGTATCTTTTGTTGTCTTCTCAAAGGAGAAGGGGTCCAATTTTCCATGAACTGTTTTGACAACACTGATTCAAGTTTAACAGCAGAAGATATGTTGAATCAGCAGGTAGACATTGCCACTAAAGTAAATATTTAGTAAATCACATATTACACAACAGATCCTTCTCTCTTTACTCCGAAGCATTTTTTTATTTTTATTTTACAGATATCGTCTGGTAGCAGGGGTGTGAATGATCCAAGAGACCTTTATCTAGGATTGCTCTATCCCACAGAAGATTATAAAGTCTATGGTTATGTTACAAATACTAAAGTTAAATTTGTCATTGTGGTTGAATCATCAAATACACAACTCAGGGATAGCGAGATTAGAACTGTAAGTACTGATGTATCCTGGCAACAGGTGTTGTATGTTTGTATCGACAAAAGAAGGGGGACAACGGCTACTTTATGCACTGTTGTGTACGTACCCTGATGCCTTCCCACATCCCCTCTCATGAAGAAAGTGCTTAAACCTCGCTTGGCTTACCATAGAATTAAAGATCTTCAAACTGCCTGTATAAATGGCACCGTCTGGTGTATTGTTTGGTATGTGCATCATTTTATGTGGTCTTCAGCTGAAATCCATATTTGTGTTGAAATTGAGAGGGAGTTTTCTCCACCAATCTCACCCCTGGAATATGTACATGTAGGTTATAGATGTATTGTAAATAATAAGATATTAGGTATGGTCACCCTGTGTGTATGGGTCACACCACAAGCCATGGATTTATATTCTGCCAAATTTGTATTCCACTCATTCTGACTGATGTTGGCAACTTAAGAGTCATAAATTTACAATGCAGTAAATTATATAAGACTTCTGGAAGACTAACAATAATTTGGGAAGTCATGGTGTTGATTAAGCCAGAGCAGCGTCCAAGTTAAAGTGTAACTAGCTGTGGAGCCAAATCAGTTAGGATACTACGTTCATAATATTTAGTTAGATTTAATTTCAGCTTTTGAAATTTTTTTAAATAATAGTACCAAACGGTTCTTTTCTCTATTAGATGTTCAAGGCTCTCCACAATTCCTTTGTCAGTGTTATGTGCAATCCATTCCACGTACCAGGAGATAACATTCGATCGAAGTAAGTTGATGTGTTCGGGATGATGGTCATCCTAAAGGACATCTGTGTTGGCCACAAAAATTTAGAACACAAAATATTTCATGAACTACTCAAGTAATTTCTAGAGGATCTGAGCCTCAAAATTATTAGCTTTTGATGAGTGTTGAAATAGTTCATGGGTGACCAGTATCTGACTCTAGCATATTTGGGGGCACCTTTAAAGCAGCAGTTCGACTTGGTATTTATATTTTCTAGCATAGCATTTTATAGACTAGTCAGATGCTAGTTGCAACATAGATTACAAACCAATGAAATACTGCAAGCTACGTCTATGCAATCATCACCCTTTAAGCTGGTTGCACTAATTCAGAGATTGATTACACTCAATAGCAGGCCAGTAACAGTTCCATAATAATACTATCTTTAACTTCTCTGCTTAACAAGAGCATTTGCTAGCACTAGCATGACACAGGTTTTATGCTATATGTGAGGCAGGGAAAAATGTACATTTATAACAAAATAAATGTTATGAAAGTTTACGAACCTCTAACGATGTTGACAGGATATGAATAGGTTTGACATTTTGATGTAATCAAGACTGATATCGTTTGGTAGTGACCATGGAAATGTTCAGGGCCAAATATGTAATTTTAGGAAGTTATATTTTCCAATGGAGACATTCAAATTAGGTCTTTAGTGTGTGTACTGTTGTTCTCTTTTTTTTCCCAGGTCTTTTGCGAAGGTTGTATCACAGATGATGGTCCAGGACTGAGGCAGCTTCCATTCTTCATGTTAGAAGTCAAGTGCAATCACGACCAGCGTGGTCCATTACCGCACGTTTGGAATGCAAGACAATGTTACAGTACTTGTTGTATTGGTAGTAGGTGGACGTGACCTAGTTACACTATAGAGACATGCTGCAGTAATGCTTCTACAAATCTAGGGTCCTGGTATTTGAGGTAGGGGTTGCAGCCCTCTTTGGGGTCGCCAAAATGTTTGAAGGGTCGCAAACTATAACACCATTTCGTAACTATACTTTCTCAAATGTTGCTATCTACTCCAAGTAGACACCTTCCCGAAGCAACAATATCTGCCACCAGAGGGTGGCAAAGGTCAAGGTGAAAATTAGGGTCAATCAACAAGTTTGAATACCAGGGTACCAGACAATATATGTATATATCTGGAATTGAATGGAACTTTCTATGGTCATTCCCATTTGCTATTATTTATATAGAAAACCATTGCAGCAAATGTGGATGCTTTTACAACATTGTTGCAGTTAGAAGACTACAGGAGAGTGTCATCACAGCCTTCCTTTTTGATGAGGATAACATGCCTCAGAGGAGGGCAATCGTCAAATTATCTGGCCGTTGTTCAAATGCTTTGACGATACTACTGTTAGTCACAAGTGTATCCAAATACAAGCGTGGCAAACCATACTCTTGCCAAGGACTGTTGACTTTCCGCATCATGCCCAGACATCGAGACGTGTATGTCAATTACGGCTGCGAAGCATCTTTGTATTTACATCTGTATGAAATGCTTTGACTTATATATATAATACTGTCAGGAGTCAACATTTGGGTGGGGGGGGGGGGACAATATCATCATGTCCCTGGATTTACTGATCAAATGAGGATCTCCACCCTAGGTGAAAACCTCTCTGACCCTCCCTTTTTTCAATTTCAAATCTTTTGTGCCACTGTGACTCACAAATTTAAATATATAACTTGCCACAAACTAATTTATGATATATTTGAACAATCTTACTGGTTCCAAGTTACATCATGACTTTATAATCTTATCAGAAAATATTTACAACTTAATATTTAATAAACACATTTAAGACAAAGGAAAGAAGAAAAAAAAACCCACTTGTGTTGCTTCATTTTTGTTTTCGATCTTTTCTTTTATCACCTTTCTCCACATCAAACAATTGATGAACCGTACTTTGAAGCAAAAGACAAATCTACAAGGATTGTGTTTTTCACCCTAGTCGAAATTCTCTGTTACTTCAAAGGACGCAACAGCCCTCCTGATCACAATGTCACAATAATCATACAGCAGTTTATGACTGACTTTGTAGGATGTTTTCAGCAACAAGGATATAATAACATAACAACAAAATAGCAATTATTAGGACTTTTGTGATCAGAATAGCTTTGAAGTTGTATGGTATTTCTTTTTGCTCTTTTTATTTTTTTTATCTTTTTTTTGCCCCTCTTTCTTTTTTTTTGCCCCTTCGATCTTTTTTATAAATATCCCATTTTTTTTTTTTTTTTTTTGAGCCCTCAGCTCTCATGCCGACAGGTAGATGAAGTCCATTTTCATAGCAAGGGAAGGTGCTTTCAAAGAGTAATGATTGGTATCTGATGGAGAGCAGAGCCGCTGAGGCAACCAACTGCTGCTGTATCTGCAAAAAGAATTTCTAAATAATTAAAGAAGACAAGTTAAAAGTGTGTAAGAGGTTTAGATGATTGGAAATTTAGCTATAACTTAAAAACAGCCACTTTTTTTTCTTTTCCATTTTTTGTTTCTAATGCCATCTCATATTGATAATAGTTGCACATAAACTTAACCACCCCATGGTAAGCTGCTATTTTTTGTAAAATCTTCAACCAAAATGTAAGAATTAAAACGAACCAAGTAGAGCTAAAAACCAATCCTAGTAAAATGTCAAGAGCCACCATTTAGCAGTAAGGAGGCAGCTAGTACTTACCTGACTTTGTTACAATTCTTACTTTTATTTTTTTACTTTTTTTCTTGCTGCAACATATGCAGACTTTGCATCATAAAACATCACATTACCTAGGTACTATTTGTCTGAATTCCAAGTCAGAGCTATGGAATAACAAGCTTGAAATGTTTATTTGTAGTTATTATTAATTGTAAACAGTTGTCATTTTTCCAATTCACACTCCTTTTGAATAAATGCTTATGTGTGGTAACACAGTGTGTGAGGAAAATTGCCTAATTTTCTCCAACATTTGCAGTAACTTGTTTCACATTTTCTTGGTTTTGAAAATCAACTCCCTAACTAATAAGAGCTCACTGCTCACACTGTAATAGCAAGCATCGAACAGTTGTTGCTTCAATCACAATATATTTAAATACACATTTCTGTGCCAGAACTTAAAGCCCTTTAATAGACTGCTCTTCTTTTTATCTTTATTTTTTTTTATTTCTTCTTTTTGCACTAAAACTGTCTGCATAAGAGCAAGTATGTTCTCGCACATATTCCGTGTATATTTCAGCAGTAGCAGCGATCAGTAGGGTGAATACCAGGAGGCACGGCGAGGTCTGCAAGAAAAAAACAGAGTTATTCCAGATGTGTCGAATCTACTATGGCTAAAGGCCTTACATACTGAAGATACTCATCACACGACCACGCCAAAAAACGATGATTTGAACTTCTATGAGACCTAGCGTACAATACAGACAAAACGTTGTGCCTTCCACATTAGAAAAGCAGTATGTTCCAGCTAAATGATGACATATTTTCTCTCCAGGATTAGCAAACTTTCTGAGATTGACAGATCTGTAGTGTCAATAAATGCAAACAATACTAGCAAAACAATCTCTGTTCCAGCATACTTGACTGAGAGCAGTAGAGAACTGAACCAGTTGTTGAACTTGTTACTAACATGTTTGAGACAGAAAGTACTCAAGAGACTTACCTGTATTGACCTCTTGGTCTGTAAAAGCCACCAGAGTTATACTGGTTGTAAAAGCCTCTTCCACCACCACCTCCACCTCTATGCCTCCCCCTACCCCTTCCTCTGTCTGTGCTGCTAATGCCAGGTCTGTTTGTTCTTTTTGGTACAACCTGAGAAATATAACAAATACAACAGTGTTCACAGTAATGATGATACAAAGTTGACGAGAATAAAAATGCAGATTGATATGAATAAATCTAAAACTGGTGTCTGCAAGAAGATGCAATTGAGGAGAATAATGTTGCTGTGTTGATCTTCAAAGTTTGTTTTCTTCACTACAAAAGTCATTGCATATTGCTGCGATAGGTGTTCAAAATTAAATCATTTTGCAAATAAGGAAGTTGTAGATGAAAGGATTGCAATTACAAAGGTGATTAGCAACTTGTCAACATTTCATGTTGGCAATGGAGGGAGTAGTGTCAAAACTCTAGTGGCAATTCAATACAGTCAACTTTGTTATTGCACTTCCATATGTTCTACTGCTACTTTAAAATTGAAAAAAAAAGTTATCATTGCATTACTCAGCTTGTGAGATATTTCGGTGGACATGAAAAGTTAGTCCTACCTTAATTTGTCTCCCTTTGAACAGAGAATCTGTTAATGTTTCTGCCATTTTAATGGCATCTTTCTCTGCAAATTCCACATACGCATACCTGTAATGAATCAGATTTACAATAGCATAAGAACAGAGCAATAATAGCCCAACATTGCTGGAAAGAAAAGCAGGAACGAAAGGTGAAGATATAATAGCAAATTATTGCTAATCTTAATGTAGAATTAATAATAGAACATCATTTATCAAGATACTGAATAAAGACGAAAAGTTGGACTGATAAAGCACTCTCGAAAGTCCAATTGATCTGTCCTGCTGGACATAAAAACCTGGATTGTTTTTCGAATTATGGCTTAATCTTGGACTTGGTATAACTCAAGAGAAGATATACCACATTCTCCATTATTCCAGGAATGTAACCTCTATGGCTGCCTCATCAGAGGGAATCGAAAGATACACACTATATATAAATACAGATATACTTGAAAGAGTAATATCACACACAAAAAAAGGCAATACCATGTTGTAAAAGTCATGTTAGGAGAACATTTCCATGAACATAATAATCATTAATTCTGGTATTACCAAATGTGTACATCAAATTTAGTCAACTACAAAAAAAACTTCTTCCTCAAAAAAAAAAAAGGGCAGTTAGGATGTGATTTTGGAGCAAATTTTCAACAATTTAGTGGTGACGTTCAACCATTACAAGATCCCTTTAACGGTGAGACAATTCTAGTATCTTTCATGAAAAATTTAGGATTACTACATTACCCTTTTGGGTGTCCAGTAAACTTGTTGCAGAGGATGGTTATCCTATTGATGGAACCACACCCATGAAAATGAGCTTCCAAATCTTCAGCTGTAGCCGAGTAGTCCACCTTGAAAAGCAGGTAGGAAAACAAGAAAAAGTGTCCAATCGTGAGATTAGAAATTTCTGCGAGGATGTGGTAATAAATTAAATAAGTTTACAAACAAGCGACCTAGCTGTCTGTCTAAATAAAAATAAATATGGCACCCAAAATATCTCCTAGCATGTACTCTCAGCAATTTACCTAGAAGCAAACAACAAGCTATTATATTTATTCATTTTCATGCAAAATATTGAAATGTGAAAAGAAGGAGGACTCCTTGGGATTGTCACTGAGTTATTCACTTTTGTAGCTATACTTACTTACAGGAGGGACATTTGCAAGACCACTACATAGCATAAACCACTACAATTTCAAGTATTTCAATTTCAAGCATAAACCACTACAATTTCAATTCTCTGCAACTTGTGAAAAAACAATAGAATGTATAACTTGGGGGCAACTGATTAATTCCTCACATTTCCAACATATACGGATCTTGAGTCCACCTCTCCTTTCTCTTCAAAGGTGAGATACTGTGGTGCTGCACCTGGTGTTGTGGGTGGGGAAGTCATATTCATCTGTTTCTCGACCTCGTTCTGCATCTCCTTCAGTTTTTCTGCTTCTTCTTCCATCTCCCGCACCCGAGCCTTAATTGCTTCAAGTTCCTGTGCACAAGGACAATAACAGTTTTCTCATCTAGATCAAAGGGGTGGTTTTTTCGTTTCTGAAAACTTAAAAGAGGCTTGTTTGCCTTTGGTCTGTGTATTCACAGAACCTAGGAAGCACTACTCAGAACAACGTAACAAGTCAAGTAAACGAAATACATCACGATGGGATTTTGGTTTCAGATTGCATCACAAAATATCAAACTCAGCTCAAAATGCTGCACTAAAAGATTCAAATGAAAATTTAATGTGACTAAGAACTTGGGAAGAAAAGCATTTGTCAGACTCATTTCTTATCAATAAAACGGCATTAAGTAAACATTGGACATGCGCAACACTTTGTACACAGTTCAGCTAAACATAAAATGGTCAAAAAGACTTGCTGGCATTAGAGTGGGTGATGGGTAGTAGAGAGGCTATTAGTCTTTCTGAAATTTAAAGAAATGATGTACTCCACTTGCAATGTTGGTGATATGATTTACTCACCCTAATTTGGGTGTACAACAAACATTAAATTGAATATCTTTTTGCAATGTTTTACAATTAAAACTGTAACCTTACACTTGAAACTAATGACAGCTTAAATATTCAGATGTAGGACAGCACACTATCGCTAAGGAATACTCTGAATAAACTTTTAAACACTTACAGCATCTTCAGTTCCGTTATCAGCATTACCATCACCAATGCCAGGACTACCTAATTCTGCTGACATGGAATGTGAGTTGTCCGATGACGTAAGTAATGCATCCTCTGAAGTAACGTTAAGCTCCTCGGTCAAATACGAACCATCAACCTCTGTTGATAAATCACCCGCCATTGCAATCACCTACAGTAAAAAGAAAGTTTGAAAGAATATTTAAGCTCCGTGTCATTTCATCTAGCATCAAATAAACATTTCACAATTCCAATTGTAAAAGAAAACGACTAATATCATACATTCAATTTGAAGCCATATTCATCTAACCTTCAGGTTCATTTACCAGCAAACAAATGATGTTTGCCTCTAACTATAAAACATCTAAAAGTGGGTTTCCCACAATGGAAATGTATTGAGGCGGCTTAAAATCCAGGATACTCACTGGCTAAAAGCCAGTGGATTGCACTGTTTGCCAGTAGACATAAAAACCTGATAAGTCGTATAATATACTGTTAGACACAAAATCGCATAATCTCAGTATCAAACATATAGGAATCCCTTTATTAACTGTATTTATGCTTATTATCAGCAAATTTTATTGGTTTTGTCCCATAACCCTATACATTTACTGATGTGTGCTGTAATTCAGGAAAATGCCAGTGATAACTTGATACTAGTCAGTTTTAATCACTTGCAAACTTGAGAAATTCTAGGCTTCTTTTGTCAACTTACAGAAGTAACATACAGTAGGCCCTGTAAACTTTACCAAGATTTTCATCTTAAACACCTTCTTTGATAGCAATAATAGCAACAGCAGCAACACTTGTCAATTACCTAAAAACAACACTAGGCCAAGGCTAGTATAACCTGACCACATGGTTACTACCTTGTACACGTTTTAAATATTCGTTACCAACCATCAGGGTCCAAGAAGCACTGTGCATATTTTTTCAAAGAGGCAATACTTTCTGTGGGGGAGGGTGAATAGGTAGCAGGGGGGCACTCCTCACAAAGGGAGCATTATTTCCCTTAATGGAATGCCATGATGTACAAAGAAAATCTTTGCCTGAAATGGCTCCCACGTTGCAGGAAATAAACAGTAATGAGAGTATTGAATTATGTAGCTACAGTGGCTTAATAAGGACATAGGAAAGATAAAGTCAAAATTTCAACTTTAAAAGTCAAATTTCAACTTTAATGAAAATTCCTGCTTTTAGTTAAATTTATTTATGGGGTACTCAAAGTGATCGCTCTCATTGCTCCCTCCCTCATGGGTAGAGGGTGTTGTTTCCAGAATATTTGTTCAAAACTGATCTTTTGTGTCCGGCTATCCATCCTAGTACTGACTAGGCCTAACTTTAGAATCCGTACCATATGAATGGGAAAGCTTACTAGGGGCTAGGAATTAGGGTTAGGAAGTAGGGTTAGGAATGGTCGGATACTAAATTAGTACCACTGACTATATCACACTGGTCCTGATCATAGTTTTGTCTGAGGAGAAGCAAACTTACACTAGTTACACTATTAACTGATATGCTGAGCCTACTCCTCATGGTTGGACTAACAGTAACAACTTAATAGGCCTATAATTTTATCAAATTTAAATATCCTGTGTTAGAAACGGTAACTGGAGTCCAAAGATGTGAGGCCTAGCCTAGATCCTAAGTAAGGTCTTACTTAGTAAAAATTTAAAACTTCTGCAGTATCTAAAATTAGGCCTAGCCTATAGGCACCATAGTCTAGGCGTTGTAGCATCTAGCATATATGACAACTCCTTACGTTAGGCTGCAAAGACAAGCATGCAGAAAATCTGTTAACTTTATAGCGAAGAGTTACCCTTAAATTATAACATCGGTTAAATGATTAGGTTACAATACCATACTCACTGTTTACTTACCAATTTCTGTCCAAGAACTTTCGTTAGAATGTATGAAATTTTGTGTACAGTGACTTCGAGTGAATGCAGTTTATTTGATAGCAAACTGAATTGGGACTAGCTCAAGCTCATCACTCTGTATATGTACAGCGTTTGTATGCAGCCAGATAACTCTATTGGACGCGCATGATACATTGTAAGTGCATGGTTAAGTTCCGAAGTGGATGCAAGCGCGCGTACGTATCATGCAAATTACGTATACCGCCCTCGAAGTGCAATTCTTATGGAACGCTAACAATGCTGGTGCAGTGCTTTCATTTCCAACAATGCAAATCAGTGCATTTAAAAAAGGATTACCCCAAAATATAGCACGGTATCGATTGCTTGTAGTTTATTTTCTCTAAATCTTATTCGTAACCAGCCGATCATAAAGGAATATTTAATGATCATTTCATGTTCACTTTCACATATCTTGATGTAAAAATTGTCTACGATTGCAAAACTAACAAACAACACTCCTTTAATGACATTCTGAAAAATTGAAAACTAAGCTATTTATTTTTTAGATATTACAATTGCCAGTGTCTTAAATGCGAGTCTCAAAAGACTAGTTTAAAGCAATGATACCCTAAGCTAGGCCAATTGAGCTGAAGAATGATTTTTGATAGAATGTTTAACATTGGCGAATGAATATTTCTGAAGTGTAAGTTATGTTTCTTGGCATACTTGAGCTTAAGGTTATCACAACATGTAATAATGTACGAATGTCTGTTATCATGTCATGATAATATGCCAAATTTTCCTTCACAAATGTTGCTGCATTGCCAACACAGGTATGTAATCTAAGATTATAGGTCTTTAGATTGATACAGATTTCACTGATGAGTTTGAGGACCGACAGAGAAAAAACAACCCAGTCGCCTCTCTGGTTTCCTAAACAAATTCAGCACACCAAAACTTGCTGACTGAGACTTCTCCAGTCGTACCTGAAGAATATAACCTTGAATATTGCAGAGACAGGTACAAAACCCTATTGCAGCTCCAGAAAATAAATGCTATTTATGATCATGCCATCATACAGACTACAAAAGCACATCTTACATGAAGGGCACATAAAGTATTGGGCACGTCCCCAAAGTACAGTAGGTAGTGAACAAATTGTGGGAGGTGTGACCAGTGGCAGAGCTAGAGGTATTGGTCAGAGGGGGCTGAAATGGTCTGTAGGGGCGCTTTCGACACTATCTAAGCTGAGCGCCACCACAGGTTGACGCGGAGCGTACAGAAATGTTTTGAGTAAAGATACTCCCTAGATAGCAGGAAATGACCATTTCCGGGCCTTGCTAATTTGCAGAAAAACGAAGAAAAAATAGGTGTCATTGCCATTTTGTCAGAAAATTACACCAACAAAATGTGACAAATGTCAATAGGTATATGAGAGCGCAATAAAAAAGTCAATAATCGCGAAGAAGTAAAAAGTAGTAAAAAGCTGAAAAGGGCGCCAGCAGTCCATTTGAGTCCGTCAGGGGGGGGCATCCGCCCACCCTGACTGTATGGACGCTCAGCCACTGGGTGTGACATTTTCAGTCAAAAGATTAAAACCAAACATTGCAAATATTTTTTCTTTTAAATATCCATCGATTTGCAGAAGAGCGGGATTTTTGGTGAGTTGTGGCTCAGTCCTCATGGAACATACATTCAGATATACAGATGGGTCAAAAGAATTTGTGAACCACTCCTTTAAATGGCATTGTTATGTAATATGAGAAATGCTGTGAAAGGAAATCAATAAAAACAGTGAAATCTTTTTTCTTGTTATATTTTATTCTGCAATGCTGTTTTCACTTTTGAAACAAAAATGAACATTTTTAACACTTTCCAACTGTATACATGTGGCAGAGACACAGCCTTTGTTTTTCCTGAATCAATTCCTACAGACAAATGTAAATTCCAAAGTTAGGTAAGAGACCGAAAAAAAAAAAAAAGCCTTCACAGAAATAGATGGTAAAAATACACATACATATTACTATTTCTTTCTTTTTTTATTATTTTTTAGTTGCAAGAATTTTTCTACATTTGATATGCACTTGACCGGTGGTTGTCATCAATGTTGAATCTCTTCTCACAACTAGTTCACTATCTGTCTGTGTCATTGCTCCAAAATGAATCATCTGTTTTTTGGGTGGATTATTTTATATGCTTGTCTTTCTAGTGACTTGCACCTACCATATCAAGGAATCAAATGTTTCTACTTACCCTGGTACTTAAAATAATTCATTACTATAACTATTGTATCAAGACGATAGGTAGCAACTGCGAATGGGGTCGTTACTTTGACAAAATATTGTATTTATCTTGTGCCTTACTACAAATATATATATACCACAACTTATGCAAACTTTTCAGGTAATGTCTGATGGGGAAATCATCCTAACTTCACACATGACCAAATAAGTATGTCTACAAGCACCAGACATTGCTTAACTTTTACACAGTTCAGCTTTCTAAATGATACTTTATTTTATCATTTGTTTTCCGACAATCAGTAGCTAATGAAAGAAAGCAGCGTGGTTCACTGATAATTATTATAGATCAACCAAAAAAAGGAAACACAGGATGATGGGAACTGAGAAGACAAAGAGTTGTGTCGATTGCAGAATAACAATTCAAAATTTCAAATTGAAAGAAATGCAAATGAGCAACTTTTCAAGTTATGCAAATGAGCAACTTTTCAAGTTATATTTTGTCTTATTGTGTTTACTATTATGGTATTGAAACATAAGAATTCTGATGAAATTGCGGCAAAAACTACCTAATTATAGCCATGTACGATAAGTTAAGACTGATAGATAGCTATGAGGTCTCACGTGACACATATTAAGGTACCTTTATTACTGCCACAAGGATAAATAATCATAATAATGTCACAAACACTACATGATATATCAACTCTTGTATACTACATCTGGCAGATCAATGGCGGCATAACTTTAAGTTTTGGTGATGTATCTACTGCAGATAATTCATTCCATGTTCAACACGCATATGTTTTTCCAACTGCAAACTTTGCATGGGGGTACAATGGGGGTACAGGGGGTACAATCAAACATATCAGTATGTGAAGACCTAGTATTATGGACACATATAGTGAATCAAAGCATTTTCAATGACAGTTCAGGTAATATACAAACATCCATCTCGTACATTTCTTAATTTTAGGACTCAAAACATTCCGAGGAAGTCAAGTGAGAAAGCTCAAAACCTAGAGTTGATATTTTTCATTTAGTTGACAATGTTCTTAACACCACATTTATAGCAGACAATGTTTTATACACTGTACTGTAGTGACCTCAGTGGAAGAAGTGTAGACCGTGTCAAGTTTTCTATCGTCAGCAAGTTAGGGTAAATATAAAAACAGAAATAAACCGCACCGACAATCCTGTTGATTTTTGAAGCATCCATCTCGAATCCATCGGGTCCATCTCGCAAATGCTGACCTACGTGCTCAGATACCATGCTGACCCCGACTCTCGGAGAAAGGTGACTTATATACAGCGATCAAAGCAAAGTCCCAGGTGACCATGATTTTTTCCATCTGTTAATGTTGTTATAAAAGTCCGCCTCTTAAAGCCAATACAAGATGAAGCACTGATCCGCCTTGAACCTTATAGTCTGCTGCTGTCTTATCATCATTCCTGTGAGCCAAAAAAAAACAAAAAACGTGTGAACGATAATGACATTGCTTCAATTAGCTTCAAGTCATGCACCACAAAGTATTCAAAATTAATATGAATATAACTCAATTTTTTGTTGAGGTTTCGAATTCTTCTCTCTAAATGAACAAGTTCATGCAATGTACATAATTGATATCTTTATTTCTCATAGAACTGGAAAGAATAACCATTAACTGCACACATTAAACATTCATTTTCCTGATCTATAGTAATTATTGTCTTTTTTAAATACTTAAACTTGAGCTAAGCGAACTAACACTATAACTCAATGGAAAGTATGACTGAGTCAATTGTGGTGTTATAATAAACAGGGCCAGATTTATCATTGAGCAAGAGTGACCCAGGCACCCACTCTAGCAACAAAGGGGGGGGGGGGGGCAGGAAAGGG
>JAIPMN010000543.1:9799-31902 GCA_020650975.1 Apostichopus californicus
GTATTGGGGGGGGGGGGCGCAATTTTCTACTCTTGCACCCGGGTGCCAAAACCTCTAGCTATGCCACTGATATGAAATGAGGATAATTCAATAACTTAATCATGAGAGAACCTTGGTATAATAGTTAAGGTATTTTTCAGATGTTTATACAGTATGTCATTTCAACAAACTTGCAGCTGTGAATCAATGCAGTCCTGAAGAGCTGCTCCCAAAAACCAAACTTATCTTCACCTTTTTGCCAACTATGCACTATTGTACTTTTGCAGAAAATTATACTACTCATGAGGTGGTAAATGTCCATACTGTTTATTTTTTATAACATTTGAGGTTTTCAGACATACTTTAAACAGTTTATCTTTGGCAGAATAATCCTACTTCAAGTTAAATAGAGCAACACTAAAAAGCACATGCAATTTACACACAATATCTGCACACCTTCTTCTAGTGGGTTCACCACTTCTAATCTAGAAGTGTCTCATGTGTATTTGTAGAGAAACTTTGCAATTTCTGATCTTTTGTTGAATGATTTATCCGTGTGACTGCCAGTCAATGGTCAGAGAACCAAGTAACCATCAATATATTGTGTGTATTCATGGATAATAGCCTTAAAGAAGTTTAACCTATTGACCTTAGTGTTCAAAATTTTAACATTTTATATTTTATGCTTGTTTTCATCAGAATGTTATTAAAAGGCCACGTACCATCATCTGCTACATCTGTGGAAGGGAGTTTGGTAGCAAATCAATCTCGATCCACGAACCTCAGTGTTTGAAGAAATGGCACATTGAGAATGGAAAGTTACCTAGAAACTTACAGAGGCCAGAACCAAGGAAGCCTGAAGTCAGACCAATACAAGGTACTGTACACATGAGTTTCAGAGAAAATCATATTAAAGTTTCTTTTCTTTGTAACAGATGGCTGCTAAGCATTTTCTATGCATCCCATTTTAAAGATTTGCTCTGTTTATTTAGTCTTATTTCTTTTGACTGCATCAGGTGTACAAGGCAACGCTTCTTATGTGGAGGCCATGAATGAAGCTGCGTGGGGAGCAGCACAAGCTAATCTGGTTCCGTGTCCTATTTGTGCACGCACATTTCTACCCGACAGACTCATAGTGCATCAAAGATCATGTAAACCAAAGTTAAAGTAGAAAGATGGACAGAAACTGTGTCATCTTTTGTATTCCAAGAGATATCAAAGGTATGCCAGACAACACAAATTTAGTGGGAAAAGTTAACATCTAAACAAAATGGAAGGATTATTTCCAGGTTTGCTATGGTTTATGAGCTCCTTGCTTTTGTCAGTTTGAATTCACATGTGGTTTATACTATTATGAAAAAGTGTTAGAGCAAAGTAATGTTGCAGATCGAATGTAACTTGATTAAATAATCAGTTAATTTGATGTTTGATCAATTGTAATCAATCAATTGCAATCATTCGATTGTGATATCTTGTCTTGCTAGTCCAGAGTACTTGGAACACATGACAGACTATTTATCCTCTGAATTAAAGCAGCCTCATTCATTCCATTATCAACGTGCTTTGAGTCTTTACATACAAGCCTGTGTCAGTGTTAAAGGATTGGCACAGTTGTCATACATGTTTATGTTATATGAAAGAGGACAATAAAAGAAACACAATGGTGAAAAAACTGTTCAAATATCTTTTTTGGTTAAAGAGATATTCAAGTGTAAAGTTTTATCAGATTGTGTAGAAACTGCTGAAATCTGACTAGCTGTGATGTCACATCCTCACATTCCTGAAAAGTCTTTGTGTTTTCTCTAAATATTTTGTGAGATTTCATGACTTTCAACCAAAAGATATGTCAGGAGATCTCATATTTGTCAAAGGAAGTATTTGAGATTAAACATCTGAAGAATATTTGATTATATTATTTTCAAATGTGTTAAAAAATGTAAAGAATTTTTAAAAATTATATATTCACAAATGTTAAGGAAGTGAGGATGTGACGTCACACCCTCACAGTAAGTCTTTCTACACCAGTCGTTTTCAAGGAAATTTTGATATCTTCAAAGTGTCATATCTCCTTAGCAGAGCATGCTATCATGGTAGTTTCTTCACTGTTCTTTTTGTCTTTTTGTGCTCTTTCATACACAATAGACATGTCAAACACCTGAACCAATCCTCTAACTTGTTGTTTAAACAGCTTTTATTTTGCTGAAATTTTTGCAGAAGGGCTAATATTACATATCTCATCATAATAATGTAATTGTAGGCAGTTGCGTAGCAAGGAGCGACAGAGCAGCAATAGAAATGGGTCCCAAAGGGGAGTTTACATTTGCACAAGCTCAACCATAGTTTATGGTTAAATGAGACATTTTTGATACTTTGCACCTCTAAAGTTCTGAACACCCCAATATGGCACTCTCAGGCTTTCTGTTCTGGCCACCTTGTTACTGTTTTGGTGGGTCTGACATCAGTTTAAAGAAGTGGCCCGTCTGGATATCGAGATGATTAAGCAATGGGATGTAAAGAGTACATGGAACTTGTTTGTTTACTGACTGCATGTTTAAAGTCAACAAAAAAAAGATCATAACTAAGTGCTGAACCTTTTGTTGGGAAATTTATGGAACTTCTAAGACATCTGTCTTTCATTGTTGCGGCAGTGTTTTTTCATATTTTGTGGGGGGGGGGGGGCCTCGTTATAATTTTCAAGTGTTCCGTGAATCAAGTGCAATATTTCGAACCCTTGAATTGAAGTTTTAGTGAAATGTACCGAAGTCAATATCATAAAGTTACTCACATGATTTATTGAAAAAATTTAAAACAAATTTCTTTTAATTATTTGAAGTGGGCATTTGAAGTCAATTACAGTTCTGTAATCTGCAAAATGATCCATTTGTAGCAGAAACAGCTGAATACTTTTGACTTTCACAACACTAGGGCTATCCGGGATGGAAAGGCCGTCTTGAAATGTGGGGGGTCTTTGATAACTCTCAAGTTGTGAAATGAAATGTTAATCTGGTATATGAGTGTTGTAGAATCGGATAAAGTATGGATATTTCTTTAAATAACAGTTTAATTTGAAAGCATTACACATCATTTCTGATGCTGGGACAAAAGTATTAATAAATTTTGTGCCTGTCAAGTTGTAAGACCTAGGATTCCACATTGCAAAAAAAAAACCAACTGATTTAGCAAATTTCAGCTCAGTTCATTTTCTGACATTTATGTACAGATCGATGGCATTAACCAATAGAATGGTTCATTGATGTAATGCTGATATATAAAATATTTATAATAAATCTTCTCTCTCATATTTTTAAAGAGTGTCAGTTGATGAACATTGATATTGCAAATTTATTTTGTCTGGAAGTCCCATTAAACAGGTCTTGAGTATTGCACCCCCAATATGCTAGGATGTCAAATAATGATTAGGAATGTTGTAATTTCAACAGGTATCTTAAAACCAGCGTCAAGTATTTACCATCCAGATTGTTTGATTTAACACTCCTCAAATGTCTGAGAATAATGTGGAAGTTCAATCAAAGCTTTTCAGAAATTATTTTTAAATTTTTTGATCATGCTAAAACTTAGTAGGTACTACTGATGACCTTCTCTGACTTGAACTTTTGAAGATGGTTAGCATGATGTACCATCAGGCCTTGGTTTTAATGTTGAAAAATGTCTCCAAGTACACTTGGAACCAATTGAGTTCATCGCAAGTTTACCATAGGAAATGTACACTTCGTTGACATACAAGAAATTTTCAATTCAGCAGACCTGTGCAACTTCACTATCTTATAATCTCCCCATCGTTTCATGGTCGACTTTAAATGCTATAAAAGTAGATGGACAGTTAGACCCTTGTTAAGATCTAGAATGCATGAGTTTGGGGTTTAGATTATCCAGTCACACATGGGATGAGGTTCTGAATGCTAATTGCACTCAAAATAAAGCTGATGCTTTTTATGCTACTATAGATGAAGCAATATCTCTACATTTTCCTAGCAAAGTGATCAGATTACACACTTCTGATAAACTCTGGATAACAACTGAAATAAAAAGACTTATCAAAAAACGTCAGACTGCATTTGCCGAGAAAAAAACATATCTCTGGCGATTTCTTTGTAATAAAGTTACTTGTGCTATTAAATTTGCTAAAAAATCATATTATATTAAGCGCATTCGGAACCTCAAATCAAGTGACCCAGCTGGATGGCATAGTAGAGGTATTCAAACGATTACCAATAAAAAGCGTCAATCGCCCACTATTACAGTTCCTGGTTTTTCCCTGATGGATGAGCAAGCAATTGCTAAATCTATTAACCACAGCTTTTTTCTGTCTCCCAAGGCAGGCCTCCCTTAAATTTGAGTGATCTTCCTACCAACACTCCATACTAAGGAGTGTTAGCTCAGTGGTTAACACCGGTGCCTTTCATTCATAAGGTCCCGAGTTCGAGTCACTCCAAGATCAATGTATGTCGTCCAGCTACAGAGTTGTTGACAATTTATAATCATGGACGTTAAATATGAATCTTCGGTCAGCTTGCGGCTTTGATAAGCCAATGATGGCTTCTTTGCGAGTTCCTGCTCGCAGGAGGATCTAAAATACATATGTAAATGAGCGATTGTAACGATAGGCGTATTCTTGTGTGGGCTTACATGTATATAGTGTAGCGTTATGGTGCGCTTGTATCGACGCATCGCTGTTTAATTATGTAACAGAGGTTTTTAAAAGTATCGGGCGCGGCGCGCTGTTTGTGGTGCATGTGTGCAACTGGTGTGAGTGTGTGCGTGTGGTGTGATAGAACTTTCTTGTGTTTGAAAATGTTTGGAGAGCTTATGAATGAGGCAGTGAGGATGGATGGTTGACCGGCCAACACTTGTGAGCGAGTGAGTTCGTTTGGTTTATATGTGTGAAGTGAGCTTGTGATTTGTAAGTAAATTATAGTTTATATTTTATGTTTATTTTGCTCCAGTTGAGTTGTTAATTTATTTAAGTAAGCCGTTGCTCCAGTTAAGTTGTTAAATTATTCAAGTATTAAATTATCCAAGTAAACCGTTAATCTTTTGTTTCTGCGTTATCTTTACAACTTCTCTCCCCTGAGTCATCATACTTTTGGGAGGGCACGCCAGTACGGAAAACCACAAAACTTACATATACATACATCTAAACCACCACCACAAATTCAGGTTTGGGAAATGTATTGTGAGCTTAGTAAATTAAGGGTTAATAAGGCAGTCGGACCAGAAAGGATTCCAAGTAGGCTGGCTCATTCAAGAGTTTGCATGTGAATTCTATAACTGACATTTTAACACATCCTGAGGGCGTAGTACCCCAAATTTGAAAGTATGCTAATGTTGCTCCTATAGTATACCTAAAGAAATGCTGGCAACAATATGTAGGTTGGGACCCATATCTCTAACATGCCACCTTGCTAAAGTTTGTGAAGGTTTTGTTTCAAACTGGGTACGCAATGATATGTCTATATATATATATCGATCGTAATCAATATGGTAGTATTAAAGGCTCCTCTACTACTCATTGCTAAATTGAACTTCATGATGTTTTCTATAAAGGTACTGATATAGGTAATACAGTAGGGTCGCTTCTGGTGACTGACTTTACTAAAGCATTAGACCATAGATATGTCCGATGGATATGCAGAGCTGTTCCCTGCTACCCATAACACGCATGAGAAACGCTTAAGAAAACCACAACCCTTCCAGGAATAATGAAGGCCCCCCTCCCGCCCCCCCCCCTCACTTGATAGCATTTCACTGCCAGGAATCAAATGCAAGGCAAAAGACAACACTTTTCTTTGCTTTTATTGTAACAACAATTATTATTATCTTCCATTGCGGTGAAGTTGAACTGGGAATATATCCAATAATTCTTAAAATATTTTTCTTTTGTTTCACTGAGGATATTACAGTATGATACACAGAATTCTTTTAGAAGAAAAGCACAAAAGCAAAATGTTTACATGTATATAATATTTAAAACCTCACAAATATCATAGAGCCATACCTTTGTGAGAAGGTAAGGTGGGTCTCATGTTTGTTTCAAAGATAGATGTTGGCTATCTATAGTAAATTAACTTTTTTTTTTATTGCATTCTAGCAGGCTTTACACATAGTTGAACTAGTAACTAACAAAATTACATGTGACAAATAAAACTGGACACCAACTCGGCAGTGACATAATTTTCTCAAGCCTTGCTGCATATGATGTACAATAACATTTTCATCTGTATTCTGTATTACAACTGAAAATTCATACATCTTTATAGATCTATCTCTGTTATTTTACAAATGATAAACATATCTTAAGTAAATCTAACCAATAGAAACCATTTACAGTTCTAGCTCATGGCGACAGGTACTATGTTTGATAGCTTTTATAATGTTTATTAATGACTGTGTGTATGGTGTCTGTGTGAATTTTGCAGGATTTAGGACAATTAAAGCTACTTTCTTTTGTAAGAACCTCTTTGAGTTAACCTTGGCAAAATTTCTGCAAATACAATGTCATTAATATTAAGGGTTTTATTTCAAAATGGTCCCCCATTTAAGTGTGTTTAATTGATTAAGTAAGATGGTCAGAACTTGCCAATTGGTGACCAAAAGCAAATTGTGGTTTTATAGCCAAACAAAAACATTCATGGTTACATGAACATGAATATTTTAATTTAGTATTTCAAAATACAAGCTTCATCTCTCTTTCATGAAAACTGTCTGTAGGATTATCATTTGATCAGTCATGACGAGCATTAATGAATGTGACAAAGTGACAATAAATAGATCTATATATAAATCACTATAGTACATCAGTATATCTATCTTCTATCACGTCCACAAATGCCCCCTCTGGCTGGTTAGTTCAATGGGGAGTTTTGATCAACAAAAATATCACATCAGATTGCATCAGATTGCAAACATGTCCACATGTTTTACAGGCATGTCAACATGTCTTGTAACACATGTTGACATGTCTCATAGACAAGTCCTCATGTTTCACAGGCATGTCAACATGTCTTATAACACATGTCAATATGTTTTACATTTCCCAACTTGTCTTATCTGCTTCAGTTATTTTCTTGAGAGTCCATTTGGGAGGTCTGCAAGGGTAGAAAGAAGTGTGTTGACTAAGTTTGCATCATGCATATCACAGAATACAATCTTCTCTACCGCAGCCCAAACCATTCATACGAAAATAGCAAAATGAAAGACTGACAAATATGCAATTTGCTTAATGAATATTCATACTACCAGATCAAAAGGTCAAAACAAAAGTGTTACCATATATACAGGATTTTACATATATTTTTTATCCAACATCTTTACGTGGTAAGAACACCACACACACTAAACCCTTTAGCATACAATATTATGAAAATGTTGATTGTGAAACCTTGCAGAAGAAAGATGGAGACTTTCACGCACTTTAAAACGGAGAATATTATTTATAAAATTCTATACTGTGCCAAAGAATATTAGAAATAAACCAGAATTAACTCACTTATGTGAGGAAAACTTTGCATCATACAGTCAGTGAAGATAACAAAAATTTTGCGTCTCTATTTCCTAATTGTTTACCCAGTTGGTGTTAAAAGAATAGTCCAGGTCAAAATTTCTGTTTGATATGTTAAAGAGGAACATAATCTAAGCATTCTAGCAGAATTTGCATTCAATTCCTATGTACCATGTTTTAGATATTGACAATTGAAGTTATCTGATATTCTACCAAAAGTGAACTTGAAGCAAACAGGTGTGATGTCATAGTTGCACACTGACAAATAATGTTTTTTTTTTGCTTTATTTTTCATTCTATTGATTTGACCTTGGATTGGATAGGGTTACTAGTTTGTCTAAAGGGAATGTTAAGTTTATAAAATACCAATACCTATGGTACATTCACATTATGGATGCATCCAATTGTGGAGTACAAAATTAGACGTAAATTTTAAAGGAAAACAAGACATTATTTATTAGTGTGCAACAATGACGTCACACCTGTTTGCTCCAAGTTCACTTTTGGTACGAAAGGAAGTAACTTCAACTGTCATTATCGCAAAACCGGTACGTAGGAATTGAATGCAAATTTCACCAGAATGCTTAGATTATGTTCCTCTTTAACATATGAAATGTAAATTTTGACCTGAACTATCTTTTAACTTTGTGGGTACTTCCCAAGGTTGGTGGCAGTCTGATGATTATCATCATTATTATCTATTATGACAGCGGGAAGACAAACCTCTCAATCTTTTGTTATTCTGAGATAGCATTTTTGGTATTTTCCTCAACAGAGCAGTTGTCAGGCTTTAGAGTTTGGCTTATATTATAATTCTTTGGAAATAAATCAATGAATAACTGTTTTACTGTACATCAAAGGCAAAAACGTGCAATTTACCAACCATCTGTTTAATGTCTTAAAGCAAACTACGATGCCTGTAAAATATCATAAAGGTAACAATGTATCTACACAGCTTCCCTAAACTTACAAATTTAACTCCCACGTCCAACATAACTTTTAACATTTTGCAAATTTTCAACCACCACCTTAGATTTAAAAAAAATAAAAAATTATCAACATACCTTAATACCTACGGTCTTTCATTTACTTTGGGGGAGGGGGTGGGGGTCTCTCACAGAGTATTTGTGTCCTTATGTACGTCCCCCTTTTATTGCAACAATGTAAATGCTGATTAATCATTTGTAATTTCAGCCGAGTTCATGCTTGATTTGGAAACAAATTTATTTTTGCTAATACTGGACTTGAATGAGAGACCTTTGGTAGAAAAGGCCCTATCACCTGTAAGGGCTCCACCTTATGCTTCAATTTCCAAGTAGCAACCTCGGTAAGAGGGATGACATAATACTACCATCCCCCCCCCCCTCCCCCCTACTATGTTGTTTCTATAATGGACAGTATCCTTTTCAGTTTTTGTTGCTTATGTAAAGCTACAGTATTAAGAAATGGTCACTTGGTGACATTAGAGAACAAAATGCTAGATTTTTAGTAACTTACATATTAACAGATCACAAACAAGCTCTGAGGATTACTGTCATAATTCAAACCCCTGAATACGATCACAAAGAACTTTCAGAAAGGAGATGAACTGTCAACTCCTCAATATCAGTGACTGATACAGCTCATTTGATAATGATAATAATAATAATGTCCTTTGTATCTTTTCAGGAACAGTTATGCTTCTCTTATGGTCAAGCCTGCCTATAAAAAACAGTCCTCAAATTCACTTGAGCATTAATAATTGTTACTTGATAGCATAAACTACCACAAGTACTGTCATTAGGATTCATTCTTGAGCGTACCTAATTAATTGACCAGCCACCTGTATGATAGTAAACACAAGTGCTCTATTGGCCAGCACTACTTTCCTGTGTGTGAAGACAAATTTGGCTTGGACACTGAAATAGTACAATGTGTGTTTAATCATGAATTTGTGCAGAGGAGCATCAGTATGGTTAGCATTACCAACTGAGGTAGATATTCAATCTCCCCTGTTTTTGGCCAAAAACAGGGGTCTTGGGTCGTAATGTATCTACCCTCCACTCTCAAACAGAGGTCCATTTTTGTCAGTAATGCCACCCCCCCCCATTCCCATGTACTTTCACCAACTCCTTACACCCATTTGCTTTTCAGCCATTACTTCTTGGCAAACTGGCAAAGAAGCTACATCACCTCTGTAAATGGAGAATCTTGCCAAACAAAGAACTGTACTTATATAAATAAGGAAATGTTATATTTAAAAACAAAAACAAAATGTTATAATACACACAATGCCATGTTGATGGCTCCATTAACTGAGTAACTATGTTATCGAAGATCATCCACCTCTGGTCAGCAAACCGTAATAATGGAAAGCTAAGTAATCTCTTGGCCCATTGAAAATTTGCCGATATATATTTCTTGACTCATGAAATGTTCAGGTATCAGTTTCAAACTTCTGTTACAATTTCATTCCTTTTTCAAATTAGTTGCTGTATCTTAATCACAATTAGCAGTCCGAGTACATTAATTAGAAAGGAGGACATGCATCACTGTATCTCCCCCACCCCAAGGAGGGGAGGCATGATTACATAATATCATTAAAACCGTATACTTTTTAGAGGGGGGGGGGTTGTTCATAATTCCATGCAAGTTTTGTGTTAATTCTCTTTATAATCCCTGACTGATAATTTGGCTGTTAAATCTGTTTGCTTTCTCAGTCATTTAGTATATTAATACTCTTGATCTGACTGTCCTGGATCAAGAGACACCAACAATGACAAGCATTGCATTTATTGTAAATAATGAGTTAAAAGGAAAAATTACCAAGAGGATTTATTTGAAATATTTCCATACAACTTTGGTGAGGTGATTTGCTTGACGTCTTAACTCAAATTGATATTACCCTAGGAGATGCCTTCCAACTTATACAAAGGAAATGGTTTCAAAATGACTCAATTTCATATCCATGCTTTAGAAGAAGATTAACAGTGGGCCTTGAATTGAGTGGTTGACATGACTCATCTACAACTTTTTAATTAAAACAGCTGCAGTTGGAATCCTGAGCATTATGTTTACATCCCCTTTAGCAATTTTCCTCAGAGGACCAGAGAAAAGGTACCATAACTCGGGTGTCACATCATCATTCTTATCATGTTCAATTTCCTGTGAAAACAGCAAAGTAGTAACTGCTTCACACCAATGGCAAACTGACCAACACTTTCTTTTGACCAACCATATATTACAATGTGTCATCCAGCCATGCAATGTAGTCTTAAATGTTTACGCATCAGCTGTTTGAGTGACTAAACTGCTTTGGACTTTCTGCTTGAATGAATCAAGTCCAGGCAAACTTTCTAATGGGTATGTACACCTAATGAATGAATTATATTTGAGTTATTATTTTTACAAAATGTTACGCTACCTGCCCATGTCCTTACTAAAACTAAAACATATCGTGTATTGTCAGTTTAACAAGTATGTACATTTCCATCTTATTGAAATCTGCTAATTAAGTTTACAGAGAGTTTACTATTGAATAGCTAACATTGAATCATATATACTACAATAGCAATATCCACATATTTTCTGAGACATTTTCCTTTTATTTGTTGGGTATATACTCTCATACCATCAAATTCAGTTAAATGAACATTTGAAAAATATGCTCTGCCAAAAAACAAAAATTCTAATGCAATTAACCAACCATCTGTATGTTTTAACAAAAATGCTACACTACAGTCATTTCAAGCACAAATTTGAGAATACAGTTAACAAAACCCCCCCAAAAAATCAACAAGTTTTCACAAAGGAATGCCTTGCCATTGTGTCAGTGTTCCTAAATACTTCCCCTTGTAAAATTTCTCTTTCTTTTTCCTTTCTTTTTTTGTAAAAGTCTGGATAGAAGTTATAAGATGTTACCCTTCCCTACATCAAACAATAATAAAAAAGAACAATGCTACAACAAAACTTTTTACAATTTTTTTAACCCTTTTTTATTATCCTTTAGTTCCTATCTTACTGAGCTTTACAGCATATACCACCTGGAACTGTATATCTATGCCAAATGCACAGAAACAAAAAAGTTAGCTTTGTTGTTTAATTCAGCTAAACTGGCACTTAACATTGCCAAAGAAACACCTAATTGAATTGACAATAAAATGAAGTCTTTTGTACAAAGATTCAGTCAAATTGTTGGACAGATTGAGTAAGACAAAAAGAAGGGGGCTAGAAACATGTAACAAGCTACTTTGCTAGAAACAAACCTTGATTACAAAATTAAAAAAAGAGAAAACAGTGATGTCATGTCAATTAACAGCCCAACATCAAAAGGGCCAGGAACTATCATTGTCTTTATTGTTTGACATGATTAGTCGACGGCAAGCTGTGCAGTTGTCTCCCTTTATCTCATCCAAGCCCCCTATCATCACATTCAGAGCTTCCACAGTTCTGTCACTTTTGAGTTGTTTGATTCTCGCTAATGCTTTTCTTAAATATGATCACACAGGCAGAAATAAGGAAAGAGGGAGGGACAGGGTCTAGGGTGTTGGGAGGTTTTCATAAATATCACAGAGAGGTTAATCATGAAATGACAAAGATGACCGCAAGGATCTTCGCAGAGAGGGAACCTGGTTCCTACATCTGGTTGGCGCTCATGGCTCCACTCACTGCTGCTGAAGCAGCCTGTTTGGTGGCCGACTGCACTCCAGGATTGCTAGCGACAGATTTGGCAAATTCCGCCTGGGCCTTCTCGAAGCTGGCACCGGTGCTGCGGTACAGGGAATGCACCTATCAGAAAATGACAGTATGTATCAGAAGTCATAAAAATCAGCGATTACTTGAATCAGAACACAAATCATCATGTAAAATTATCTTGAGTTATCTTGAAGGAACGATTCAAGAACGTTGATTTAATTTTTTATATTTTCATTCACTTCAGAACCCCCCTCCCCTGTACCCCCTTTAGATAGCTTCTTGTGGAATCCAGAAAGCACTTTACCTGTCCCACCAATATGTAACCATCATTACTACTTAGATTATCTGCCAGTAAAGGATGGCCTTAGGCAACATCTTTGTCTTGATACATTGTAGTCCAAAAAAAACAAAAAACAGATACATTTGAGTGTTAACGATGTTTCTGTAGCTAATATGGTTTACAAGATAATCAATTTTAAATATGCTTAATCTCTTGAAAATACTCTTTGAATGATAAATTGATGACAATGATGTTGGCTCCACAGAGCAGGCCTTATTGCAAATATTAATACATTGTTTCTACACTTGTAATAACTCAACCAAAAAACTTGTTAGTTTCACTTCATATAAACAACATGGATGACACTGAAAACAATTTGTCAATGACAAATAATGTCTTCCCATTGAGGTTTGTGTTGTAACTGAGGAACTGACCTAATGGTCTACTTTATTAGAATATAAGATCCAGTAGCTTTAATTGATGAACCTCAACTGCTTAATGGGTCATTTCTCCCCAAAAAATTTAATATGGTATAGAAATACAACCTGGACTGATAAGTTAGAACTAAACTCTTTTTGTGTTACCAAAGAAAGTTCCGATTTGCTCTTTCTATGTGGTTTGCACTGATATCAAAAGTGTAAATTGTCTGGCTGGAAACATTTCTTTGGCTTCAAATGGGAACATTAACTACTCACTTGTAAACTAACGTCAAGAACTGTTGAAAAACTTTAGGAGGGTATCCTCGTTTGACAACAAATACGAAAAGCATGCTTAAAATTACAGGAAAGAGTTCAGGGCACAGCTGATGGATTAACTGAATGTCTTCAATCACAAAGTTCATTCACACAATTTCAGGTTGTGAGGTTTTACGTAGTCCAAGAATTATGAAATTGAAACAACTTTTAAATCACTCTCTTGATTGGTAAACATGACTTTCTTTACAGAATTGCAATGGAATTGATTTCAATAGCCTGAGATGGTGGACAAATGCTCTAATAGTGAATAAAGAAAATGAAGAAAAGATTTATGAAGTGAAAATTGTGAGTATAAATGGTTGTCATTGTTACCTGATAAAGGTAGTATACACTGGCAATGGCCAAAGCGGCAAAACACAGTGCAACAACCAACATTAAAATTCCAACGACAGTTTGGCCGACATTATTAGATGAACTCAGGAATGCGATGGAATTTATCAGACCGCTTTATGGTGACAAATGAAATTGAAAAAAGGAATTATGAATATGTATGAGATATCTTGATGGTGTGTCTCATTTGTTCCTGGAAAAACACATTCTGGAGGATATACCCTAACAATTAATCCTAACTGTGATAATAAAGTGGATTTGATAGATGTAAATCACTCTCAATCAGGTTGCCTGCAAGATGGCTGGATTATTTCAAGTAAAGTGTCTCAGCCAAACCTTTCATTATGCCATTATGTACCTGGCAAACCAGCCTTTTTGTTCTCACAAATCTTGAAAGAAATGCTGATTTCCTCTTCTGAAAAGCCCCCCCCCCCCCTCTTTTGTATTGTTTATCATGACACTGTTTTTCTCCATCGAAAAAACCTCACATGAGCACATGTAACACATGGTGTTTTCATGAAAGGTGGGATGGGCACGAAACATTGTGGTGATGATTATATATTTGATAAGTTTCTTGGTCGTACCTTTACCAAATATATGACATTCAAGACACACAGGGTGCCCCACAATGCCCCCATCAGGATCATTAACACACCGAGAACTACATGAAAGCCTTTCTCTTCATCTTTCCAGATGGATATGACCTGGGCACCATTGATTACTCCGCTGTTGAGGAAAACTTTCATATTTTCACATTTCTATGATATCATAAATCAATTGGCCTTAAAAGTAAAGCTATTTGAGACTATCTCTGTCAAATTTTTTAATTATCTGTAATATTCTATGCACCGACCCTATCTGAATCCCTTTCTAAATATCTTGGTTAGCCAAATTTCATTTTGAGGACTGGAAGAACAAAGTTGATATTTTTTTTAATTATCTGGTTGTGCCATTTGTGACACAATGAATATTAAAGACCAACAGAAGATCCAGTAACCCTTAATAGAGGTTGTAAATTTGTGCGACAATGTTTTTAGCAAATGAAAAAAATATAGTTGCTATAATTAACAAATAAATGATAACCAAAAATGAAGTACAGCCGTCCCATTGAAATAGCCCGTGAAAGTTTTTGCATCAGTTTAGGCTCATCTGCTTTGTCTATGTTGAGGAATGTGGCGAAATGCTCATTAAGAAAGGAGGGTCCTATGATCCATGTGATCTAAATCACAACAGTCACAAACAGTCCCAACTGCTGACCAAAATATCTCAATTCCACCAATGCTTACTGCAAAAAAAACATTGTGAAACTTTCAAGGGAGATTTATTCAATCATAATAGGCACATATACAGTAAATACAGCTGATTTTATATGAAGTTCAAATTCATATAATGTTTAACCTTTTTTTAAATAATAGTTTTGAAGGATTACTCTTAACAGGAGTGAGAACTGTGACTCTAGCAAAGTTATGAGTTTACTCTCTCATAAATAACTGTTGTGAATGAGATATTGCCAATGATTCCCCTACCACTCGCCAGAATGCCCTTAAAATCATACATTTCTGACAGTAAAGACTGCTGTGTCCCTTTCATTAAGTTGCTGTAGGTGCCCTCATAGTAATTTCCATCAGGGTTCAAAAGTTGTCTGAAACTCCAGTGATATTGCACCAGAACACGGCTACTGAGCAGCTGCGGTAAACATACAGATCAAGAGACGTGGGGTTTGGGGAATATTTTCTGTTGTTTTGTCCAAAGTAATGACTATTTCACCCTAAAAGGATTGCGTTGCCTCTATTCTTTAATCCCAAATCGTATACAGAGAACAACAAGATGAATATCTTAAGTGCTGTAATTATCACAAGTCTTTATATTAAACTAAATAAGAAACACACAATAATCTGACTGTGGTGCAAGAATGCACCTGCTATCACTAGAAAGTTTCAACTTACCAAGCTCCAAGGTTTTGCAGGCCAAGTGCAAGAATCGCTGTGACAATACATTGGAAGAAAAAAATGAAAAAAAAGAAGAAAAAGTTGAAGGAACTGTCACTCCTGAAAAAGAAAGAAAGGATATATTAAAGTATATATTTGTTTCAGGTTTTTTCTTTGGGGGGGGGACAGAAAAATAGAGTCAATAAAGATTGAATACTTGTGAACAATTAACCAAATAAGCAGTCTCAAAATTATCACTGATCTAGGTGCATTGAAGTTAAGGGTCACATAAGACTGAAAATAAAGGGTGGTGGGATTGGGGAGGGGGGGCAAATGCTGAATGCCAAAGAGCCCTGTCTGTATCTCTGAGGAAATTTATATGGAGCTATTTTGTAATAACATGTAGTGCCCTGGCAATCGATTACTTTCTAAACGATAGATTGGCCCTAGATGTAACTACGTTAATATGGTAGGATTATATGGGGTGCATAGTAGCTCAATCTATGTTTGTCAGAGAAATTAGCCACAAAAAAAAGGTCTCATAAAGATAAACCGAGAAAATCGCATTTAAAATAGCAATATTACACACAAGTCAATACAAATTGTTTTACTAAAATGATCGTATCTCAAGAATTAATTACATGTTGGTTTCAAATTAAATTATTTGAATAGCTGATGTTATTAGCCACTTCACTAGTATAAACTAAAATTTTGCAATATTGCCATATTTTCTTCAAATTTTGATGATGTCATAAAAAATGACGTCACGGCCGCTATGTACCCCAAAATTGTCAATGTTAACATCATTTTTCTGGAGGTCTGGACTATACTAGATGTCACCATGGTAATATGGGAGGATCCTGGGGGGGATGCATGGTAGGCCATTCTAGCTTACCAAGTAGAAGAATATCCTTTAAAGACACGATAACATAAACTTCATTAGGCTCAAAATAAATTACAAGTAATGAATAAAGAAAATAGCAGGATGAAATGAATGGCACATATGGTTGCAATGAACTTCTATATTTCCTTCTTTTTAAGGGAGATTCTGAACACAAACCTGGAGTATTCCCACATACACAAACCATGTCAGGTGTACTACATCATAACAACTTTAAACATCTACATTTGCCTTATGCAATTGTATGATGCCAAATACAAAAATAATAGTTAGTTTTTCCACAACCCCCTACCCCTCCTTTAAAGATGGCTGCAAATGTAAGTGAGAACCATTGATTAACACATGGTTATCCTAAGCGTGTTGGAGAGAATGCACAGTTTACTTCTTTGTAAATAAAGACCACATGATTTGGATATCTATGATGACTTTTGGTACAAACCTAAAAGCTTTGTAAACTGGTCTGAACCAACAGAGGTATGATGCGGCAGGCATGATTGCAAAGTACAATATGGAGACAACAAATGTTGATCCTGACCCAGTTGCAGTTCTATCAGTATCATCAGCTGCAAAGTACCCTAGTGCCACAAAAATGTTGATGAAGAGAAGAATGCTATAACCTGGTAATGGGATAAAGACAGAAATGAGAAGACACAAGATGGTGGAAATGACAAAGTGGTAGATCAAAAGAGGTGGATTATGGATCACTGATGAATGTATTTTTAGCAACTTAACTAAAGAACCACACAAATGTAAACTTAGCTTGATACAACAAATATACCTTCACTGACTACCTCAATACCACAACAAATCAGATATTCATCAAAACATAGTCCTAAACATTCAGTTTTAAAGCAACTCTTTCAACTTCAGACCTCTGTATGATAATACATTATGCCTTTGATTATAACACATCTTTACACTTTATATTGGTGCTTGCAAAACATATATTTTTGACTATGAAGGCTTTCTCAAGATTTTGAATCAAAGACCAATGGTTCAGCACAACATTGTGAGACCACCGGATCTAAATAATATTTATATGGTGAGACTACCAATTCAGGTTACAGTTCAAAAACAAGTTGTGCACAAACATGTAATAACTTAAGCAATTGACCAATGGATCAACACAACATGGTGAAACTGCTGGATCAGGTTTCTCATTGTTTCGTACTAACTCACAAGACAGAATTAACAGCAAAAAGGTGAACTGCTAGATTTAGTTCAAGATATGTCTCTTATTGAATCATTACTCAATATTTCATATTGAAGCATCAGACCATGGATAAACACAACATGATGAAATTGCTGGATCAGGTTTCTCATTGTTTCATACTGACTCACAAGACAGAATTAACAGCAAAAAGGTGAACTGCTAGATTTAGTTAAAGATATGTCTCTTATTGAAGCATTACTCAATATTTCATATTGAAGCATCAGACCATGGATAAACACAACATGATGAAATTGCTGGATCAGGTTTCTCATTGTTTCGTACTAACTCACAAAACTGAATCAACAGCAAAAAGGTGAACTGCTAGATTTAGTTAAAGATATGTCTCTTATTGAACATTACCCAATATTTCATATTGAAGCATCAGACCATGGATAAACACAACATGAATGCTTTCAAGATTTTCTAATGCTTTAACATTGGTTATGAGACTTTGAATCAAACGCAACATGAAGAGACTGTTGGATTTATGTTTTTTTTATGCAAAATTTCATATTAAATCACCAGACTGAATCAACAGATCATGGTGAGATGCTGGATAAGATAAAGAATAATGTAAGTGAAACTTGACTCAACTTTCCATACTGAAGTATCAGAACATGGATCAACACAACATGGAAAGAATACTGGGATAGGTTACAGACAACAAGCTCTTCTCAACATTATTTGAATCCACCTCTGCCTATTCATTTCATAGTGAATCACCAGACCATTGGCCAACACAGCCTGGTGAGAGGCTTGATCTCAGCTTCTACTATATTTTGACAGGATTTTCGGTCAATTTACCCTCCCGAGTCAAATGTTCTGTTTGATATAAGAGACAGATTTCATTAGTCTTTACTGCACCGAGCAGAATTTATACAGTGATAACATGCTACTGATTAAAGATGTCCACATTTATGTTGATATTTAGTAAAAATTCAGAATACCTTTTGTACTTATGCAAATATAATGGACTTCCCTCCCCTTAGAGGTGTTACAGATTATATGATAGTGTATTGTGAACATTGGTATGAGAGCTGGTTAAAGCTAAGATGATGCCTGAATATGAATGAATTTGGTCTGAAACATAACCTCACCTACATCCAAATGAGCCTCCTACATGTTTAGCAGGTTTCATTTCTTTGAAATTACTTCTTTGTTTTCTTTTTTCTTCTTTCAATCTTTTCTGTTTTGCCATCAATATTAAGTAAAATTGGTGCACTAAAGTTGGAATTATATGTTTTTTATGCTTTGTACAAACTGGTCTAATATTAGCTCACTTTTTGTGCTTGGGCTGCAAGCATTTCAAAGACTGAAATCAGTGCATTCTTTTTCATCAGAAAATTTGAGAAATTTTACGATTGAAGTTTGTTGTTTGTTGCTTCCCTACCTTTCCAATATCAAAGCGATGGAAATGTTAATGTATAATACAAACGTGGAGTTGAACGGTGGAAAACTGATAGCAGACTTGATGAGCTTGACATAAGAAACAAGTCTCTCACCTGAACGCTTTGTAAACTGGTCTGAACCAGCACACATAAGAGCAAGGACTAAATACAACAAGATAGAGTATGGCCTCTCCAAAAACAATGGCAAAGAGTCCAGACGAGGCAAATACCAAAAGTATTACCAAAAAATTGAGGAATAGAGTCAAACAATATGCTGAGGGAAAAGATTAGAAATATTGTAGAGCAAGACTTTTTTCTACTTAAAAATAGGAAACTATTTATTACATTAATGCACAAAAAATTGTGTGTGCTTTAATTTACACGAAAGTATTGTAAATCACACATATATTCTGCAATATTAAGGCCCAAAAATTATAACATGAGATCTTCCCTGCACTGTGCATGTCAGTTTACCATTTTCTTGCCTGTGTATAAATATTCTAATTTTGCATGACGTAGTGGGGTCAAGAGGTGGAACACCAAGTGGGGATCCAGGGGGCATTTTTTTTTAAATTTTTCGTTCCCGTTTTTTTTTCTATTTTATTTCCCCCAATTTTTTTTTCTCCAGCCAGGCTGGATTTCCGCCAGCATTGCGGACCGTGAACCTGGTTCGGAAGGTTCACAAGGTTTTCCAGCCCCTTTTGACACAATCCACTTCAGTGGCAAAAATCTTCACTCATGATATCCTGACTACATCCAACATTCTTCATTTGACCAAAGTGGGTAAAATGTTTGCCCAAAGTGTCCCAATCTGCTAGGACCTAGATGGTCTTCATCCATAGGAAATACACTAAAGCTATGAAGTGTCTTTTCTTTACGGCCAATATGCAATGCTAACTCACCTTACCTTACACTATGGCATTCAACCATATCTGGGACATTGTGATGATTAATTTCAAATTAAAAGTTTCTTGTTTTACTGTTTTTCCTTCTTCCAAACTCATGACAAAATTATTCATTTAAACAAAGCAACTTGTGTGTAAATTTTAATATAGTACATATTACAAAATGATCAGTTTATCCCAATAAAGCCCTAAGCAGCATGAATTAACTATTATTACACCAGTGCTTACATAGCGCAAAATCCCAGGGTTCAATGCGCTTAACAAAGCATATACAAAATACAAAAATACAATTGAATACACTTAACCCTACGTTTGTTTGCAATAAAACGTCTTTAACGCTGATTTGAAAGTGCTGATAGAGGTAAGGCTTCGTAATTCAGATGGTAACTTGTTCCACAACAACGGTGCGACGTGGCTAAAAGCTTGCTCCCGACTCTTAATGGATAAAAAAGTTTGGATCCACCACAATATTGACTATTTCAATGTTCATAAATTCACAAGTTTGTGATAAAACTCTCTCTGAGCTTGCAAACCAGGTATGCAATGCCCAACTATCTGTTCATACACCTACGCTCTACAACATATCTCACTTGGACAAATGCAATTTTGAAAACCTTTTCAACGTTATATGTCACAAAAGGTTGACGGGATAGAACAAAGTAAAACACAGAAAGGTAATGCTCATACATACCTAGCCATAGGTAAAATCCAATTTTAACAATCTTTTGGAAAGAAACTGGAATGTCCACAGCAAAGTCTTGGTAAAAGCATGGCCCCACTGGAAACCACTTTGGTAATGGTGGGAAGTTGTTCTCACGAACTACAAAGGAACGTTAAAAAGGATAACCGTAGGTTTTCTTGACTATGAGAGTAAGTTAGCTGTTTATGATAAGAGCAGCATCAAAACAAACAAGTATTAAAGCAAACAAAGAGAGGAAAGTTAAGGAAACAGCTTCAATTTTAAACATCATCATATAGTACACAAATAATGAATGGTTATGCGTGCAATAGTGCAAATATTTCATGAGTTGAAAGATGGAATGTTCCATTCAACTCGGCTGCGCCTCGTTGAATGGAACAAATTACATCTTTCAACGAATGAAATATTTGCACTATTGCACGAATGGAAACCATTCATTATTTGTTTTATACAACACCTTCAAATTTGGATATAATTGGATGTAAAATGCACTCATGCAACAGATTGTTTTGAACAGACAGGTTTCTCTGCTCTCTTACCATTGAAAAAAGTGCTATCAAAAAAGTATAACCCATGGTTCTATTTCATAGAGTGCAATAGAGCGGATTTTGCATGCAATCGACGAGCAATTGACCAATCAAATGGCCGTAATATAATTAGGTGTTGTATAATAACCATTATCATATGCACTAAGGTCTCAGTGCCATGTATTCTTCAATAGCTAAATATTTCTTTGAACATAAATGAAAGTGCAAACAATGTAATTGTATGGTATTCTCATTTGCTAGAGAAGGTTGCGGTGAAAACCTCCTCCAAACAGCTTTAGAAAATTTTATTCCCGGGAATAATTTAGAGTTCCAATTTTGCACAGCAGTTTAAAGGCTCTGAACTTTGTCTCTTATGAAATAATATGATTTCTGTGTTAAAAAAAACTTGCTATGCATCTTCTCAATTGTATAGCAATTTGCCCATTTTGTATGGCATTTTTGTGATGCAATACAGGATAAATTATTCCATGTTGGATAAACAATACATGTCCAAAAAAGACACCATTGAGCCACTCAATCATGCCAGTTGAATCTGCAATGTTTTCATTTAGTCACTATTATCCTTAAGAGAGGTGAACATAGCTAGTTTGGTGCTAAAAATAGCATGTTTTTAAGAAATTAGGGTTCAATATTGATGACTTTTGACACATGTCTCAGCCGGGAGTCTATGACACTCACTGTTATACTGTGCATTTCTCAACTGCTGCTCTCTTCTCTGTAACTCTGCTGCCTTCTCCTCCAGCTCTGCCTGTCTCCTCATAAGATCTTCATTTGCTGCTGATGTGGCCTTTAAAAAGAGACATAAAAAAATCCTCTTACATTCATCACACCCTAATTTAGTTATGAATACAGTACTTATGAGTCACCTTGGCTCTCTTCCTCCTTCCCACTTTTACTCCACCATACCTGAACTGTTTCTGCTCTCCTCCCTTTCATCTCCTGTCCCATTCCCCTATTTCCTACCTCCTCACCTCCCCCCCCCC
>JAIPMN010000544.1:8271-30705 GCA_020650975.1 Apostichopus californicus
CCACAACCCCCCCCCCCCCCACCTCCATCTGAATCATCTGCTACTGTGTCACACTTTTGTCAAAAGCAGAATTATTGTTGATCTTTGTAGGGGAACACATCCCAACAAAATATGTCCCTCCAAGGTTTAGAATATTACACCCATACATATGTTATATTGAATTACCACTATGCATTACATCAGTGAAAATAACTAAAAATATAAATCAGCATCACATCCTTTGCACTTGGCAAATGAAAATTTGACCTGAAAATTTATTAATTTGTTTGCCCACAGTGCAGAGGTGAACCTTCAATGTGTGTAAAAATTACCCACATGTCCGACACTACAAATAATAACAGGTCATTCCAAGTAGTACATATACCACCAAAGCAACGGCAACCTTGTTTGCATTAGAGGGAAACTACATCCCAACTATCAGACACTCGAGTTATTGTGTTTACATGGTAAGCATCACACAAACATGTACACACACAGGGACTTGAGGGCCTATAAAGGCAAGTAACCCCAATTTATTTACTGCACCCATTTACATAAAGAACTAATTAAGATGATCCATTAATAATTTAGGTTCTTTGACAGTCAGTCAAGAGAAATCTATCAATACTTCTACTAGGGTTGCCATAATTATATTAGAGAACAGAGTTAATATCAAAGGTTGGTTAATCAGTGGTACAACTGTAGCAAAGGTCGTGAAATGAGAATGTTCCATCCTTCCTCCTCTAGAAATGGAATTAAAATGTGGCAGAATGTTTCTAAGCTTGCACGACCTCAGTAGAGATTGTATGAATGGTATGTTCCCCACTACTAAACAAATTCTCAAGTCACCAAAGGACCCTAAGCCATGTTCACACCACAACATCATGCAACATGTTTAAAAAGAAATGAAGATAACTCCGGCTCAAATTTGGATTTTTGCTATATTAGCTTTAATTATCTGTCTCCATTGCTCAAATATTCATCCAAAGTATCATAACAAAATATTTGTTAAGTGCTAATCAACTTACTTGAAGATTTACTACCTGCTTATAAATTGGGTTGCCTTCTTGCAGCTTCTGTACTTTGCCAAGTATATTATGAAAGCAAATTAGGAAACATTTGCTTATTTACTTTTAAATACAACAATAAACAGCAAAACAATTACACACAGTGTGCATTCATGGTCACGCTTCTTTCTCTTTTTTTTTGGTCTTTCAGGAAAGTACCATCTTTGACAGACAAGAATTAATGCAATGTACTGTATACATTTTGAAATGAATGTAGCCAGTAGATGAATGTCTAATGCTGTATTTCAAATCTTTATTTTGAAGGTATTTTCTTCTCATAAGCTACATCTTGGTGACAAAATGCCCAAACGTTTTCTTTCGTCTTTTGAGCATACCACTACCCTAACATTCTGACAAACTGACCATTGCTAAACATGAAGCTGCATCATCCATTTAGTGTGTTTATTTGGAAGTTACTTTACATTCTTAATCCATAACCTGAGTATGTGATATAAATATTAATCTTTGCAAACTAAATGAAAGCATGAACCATTGAAGAGTGCACCTTGTCAACAAAGGGAAAAAACTATAAAATATAGATTCAAATGTAACTAAGTCTTTCATCAAACTAATTGAAAGATATTTGAAAAAAATCTTCAAAAGACACTATGTGGGGATTGTTCATCAGTCTAAAGCCATTCAGGACTGAAATTCAATTAATCTTACAATTGTATTGAACTTGGTTATGGTATATGAAATTATCATTAATACAAAATTTGTAAGACTTTTGAGAAGATCTAGTATTACCTCTAATAAGGTCTAAACCAACTACAATAGCAGAAACAATCTGGTCATCCTAATCCCCTTTGTGAACGAAATCTCTTCTGCAAAATGAGTGCAAAAAGTACTGACATATTCTTACATGGCACTTAGACTTGCAGATTTTAGCTTTGAAACTTTACTAATAGTTTCTAAAAGTGCTTCAGGCAGCTCTGACCCTCGATACTTTGTTGAGACCATAAATGAGGTTCAAATTAGATCATTTGATACTCTTTTTTATTTGCTTCAATCTGCTTTACACCCATGGGGAAACAATTAGCAAAAAGGGAGTATCAATATGAATCAGTTTACATTACCATGTTGTAGATTTCCAGTGAAATGTACACTGAATAAATTGATTCTCAATTGATACCTGGGAATAATTTGGAGAGTTACCATGAATGCTAAACTTGTGAAGGATACAGATGCCCTCTTAATCTATATTTGGCTTAGAGGTATTATGAGATGATTCATATTTATAAAATCTTTGATAAATTACATGATTGGTCAATTGTGCTATAAACACGATATGTCTAAGTTGTAATGATCAAGCTTCTAGTAAGTGTCTGATCATGTAATTGAGGATGCCTCCATTTCTGAAGTAAGTCAGTTCCACGTCCGTGTCAAACCTCATTGTGGTTTCGAAACTCTTTTCATTGTCCATCTGCAAAATGAAACAGAATAGCAGATACCTGAAGCTGAAGTTAGGGACACAGAATGAAATGGAACAGTTACCCATATAAAACTGTTGAGGCTCCCCTGCTTTCAAATCAAATGGAAATTTGTTGAAATCTTTTGTTATAGATCTGATAAGTCCACAATGCTGAGCAATTGTTTTAGCAGGGTGGTGATTAAAAGGGAGGAGGATACAGATGACAAGATAAGCACATTATTCACAATTGCAGTTACATCTATCAGTAAAGATTCTCACCTTAACAGTTACTGTTTGTCCAGGTTGAATATTTTCTGGTAGTTCTATGCTGTATATCTCTCTCCCTGTTAGGCCCATGGTCTCTGCTCCTTGTCCATCAAGGAACTGAAGAGGTATGATGCCCATCCCAACCAGATTACTCCTGTGTATCCGTTCATAGCTTTCGGCAATTACTGCTTTTATTCCCTGTGCAATCAAAGAAAGTGTCAGTTGTTGAAGTTCTAATTCATCTTGGAGACTTGACAACCTTAAATACTCTACCTTGTATTAACATAATATTGCTTGTACACTAACATCCCTATGCTGCCTAATAGACAGATGCATGTTTTACATCGTGTACCATATTCCTTAATTTATAGCGAACTTCAATATTCACCACACAGTTTAAAATTGCTGCACTGCACCACAATAGCTTGATTCACATTACTATTTTGACAGTAAACAAATACAGTCACACAATAAAGAGCATTACCATGTGGATGAAGCACTGCTATCAGTTACAAAGTTATGTTCATATAATTTGATATTATTCATATTAAAATGGTTTTATTAGTTGTTTCAATAACACCAGTTGACAAGCACACGTCAAAAATTGTTTTTATTATATTGCAATACAAGTTTGGAAAATTTGTGTTGCAATAACACAAATTACAAGAACTAGTTGCAAACAAAATGCAGGAAAAGAGGTGACAGTGTAACAATGCTAAATAGTACACACCAGGAAGCCAGTAAGCTTATTGTGATTCCTTGCCAATTGAGGTTATAATCCCAAGCTTTCATCAATGTTGATTAAATTGATCAGCAAGGTTCTTTTACTGACTGTGGACCTACCTACTAAATATGTTAACTTACCATGTTTACAAGCTATGTTTTGCAAAAATCAACTCAAGCCCTACCCCCTAATAAATGTGCATAATATCACAGTGAACATACATTATCATGTTCCCGCTATCTACCAACACCTTCACACAAAGTATGATTCTTTTCTGAAAATGTTTTCATTTGACCATGTGACCTCATTATTATTCATGAGATGAGCACCAAAATCAATAAGGTTCATCTACTCACAATGGCGCATGTATGCACCAAGTATGCCTTCAATCCAACTTGTCGTTATTCAGTTACCGTGTTTACAAGCTATTTTAGTGAAAATCAACTGAAGCCTTGCCCCCTAATAAATATGCATAATATCAGCTTGAACATATATCTCAGTACATATTCATCAGCATGAACCTGCTATCTACCAACATATTAATATTGAGTATATATAAATTCTGACTTTTCGTTGCAGAGTTGTTCGCATTTGAAAATGTTTACGTTTGACCCTGTGACCTCATTATTCATGAGATGATCACCAAAATCAATAGGGTTCTTCTACTCACTGTGGTGCATCTATGAACCAAGTATGACTTCAATCCAACTTGCCATTGTTGAATTATCATGTTTACCGGCCAAGGCGTCACATACATACACCCACGCACATGCACACACACACGCAATCACCATCGCATAGATTCCTTGAGCCTTCGGGCAAGAATCAAAAAGGATCCCGAATGATGCTTTCACTAAATTCTGTTGCCTTAGAAATGATAAAATTCACTTTAACAAAAAATTTTACAAGAGAGCATGCTATGGCATACTTGGTGCCAATTTCATATTAACATGGATTTCTATGTCCCAGGAATCCTCAACAAGACAAATAAAATCATTTACCTGCATCCAAGGACCCTTGGCAGCCCAATCCCTGGAAGAGCCTGATCCGTAGTCCTTCCCAGCAATAATAATTAGTGGGGTCCCTTCCTCCTTGTATCTTGCAGCGGCATCAAATACATCCATTATGTCATTGGAAGGGATGTGGATAGTTCTGGGAGCAGCTTTGCCAATAAACTTGTTCAAAAGGCGAATATTGGCGAAAGTTCCCCTGGCCATGATGGCATCGTTGCCTCTTCGACTGCCATATGAGTTGAACTCACGGGGCACAAGTCCCCTGGAGGAGAGGTAGCGAGCAGCTGGGCTGTTTCTAGCAATACTTCCAGCTGGTGAGATGTGATCGGTAGTGACTGAATCACCAAGGAAGAGCAGAGGCCTTGCATTACACAAATTCTTTACTAGAGGTAGATCTTTTTCCTGTGGGCAGAAATGTAAGATGATTAGAAAACTTAAAAGACCAAAATGATTTGGAGAAGAGGTCTGAAAATATGTTCCTGCCACTTGTAATCTACTTCCATAAGGTCTATGGGATTGATTCTAAATTTCCAATGAAATGTCAACTTTTCTGCATTATTTGTGAAATCCAATGTAAGTGGTGTCTTTCAGTTTAGTTGAGAAGCATGTTTGTGACAAAATTAGGAAATGATATGCAATATATATTTTTTAGTAGCCCAACAAACTCACTAGCATATTAACATATAGTGAAATCTTGACTCAACTATTTTTCACCTTTCTCACTTATTACAAAGCATTCTGTGATAGGTATACAGAATATCTTCCTGTTTGATAATGCTTGTTCATCAGCTGAGATTCTATACATTCAATCAAAAACTCCTTCCTGTTGTAAGCATCTTGATCAATACATGTTGTATTCTGCATGAAATTTATTTTCCTGCAAATTGGTGTAACACCACAAGCTTCAACAGCATGTAAGTGTCTTGGGAGTATAGATTCATGGGCAGCTAGTCACATCCACATGAATCTACATCACATCCTACAGAAAGTTTTGTAATAATGTCATCGCCTTACCATAGCAACAACCATCCCCAGACTGTGGCATTACCAGTAAAATATAACTATTCTTACCTGGCATCTCTACAAAAACTTACCATAGTTTCAAAAAAGGGTGGGGACTTGATGTATGTTGACTGTAAGTCCCAGGGATACAATTTGGAGTCCGGTGCATCCAGTTCATTCCATCGATTGTTGCCTTTCTGTAGCACAAACCAGAGAACATCGAAGTGTTGTAACATACTAAAGAGAATGTCATGTTTCTTAATTGAGTGTATTGTGACTAGCATACAGAGGGAGAGATATGATGCAAAGCAGTTACATCTGGTGGTACCAATCAACCCCCCCCCCCCTTCTCCCTCTTCTGTTCTTTTCAATGAAGTGAGTAATACTCTGAAACTTACTTCAATTTTTGCGTAAACTTCTTTGAACATAGCGGGGATGACATACTGACGTTCCACTTCTTGTATCTCATCTCTGGTTGGCCAGATGTCACTCAGAAAGACATTCTTACCATCAGGACTTTGACCTACAAGTGAAAGAAGATCCGTCCTGTCATTGCAGTAGATTTCAAGCTGACCCTATATGCAGCATTGCTCTCAGACAATTCAATCATGTTATAATGAACATTGTTAACTTGATGTGATACCTTTTATGCTATCATCCAATGTAATCAATCAACTACACAACAAATTGACATGACTGTAAACATTTCAGAAATTATAAGACATCTTCAATTATTTAGTCATTCCAGTCTGCATGTTCATATATAGATTGGCTCAAAGCTTAAAGATACATTTTGGCCAAGTTAACATGAACCATCATGGCCAATGCCAATTTCCATTCCTGTTAGCGGCAGTTGCTTTTTGTGGTTATCTTGCAAACAATATTTTAAAATCGGTCGGGACCCCAAAAAAGCAGTAGTCATTACTTTGCTCCTATGAAAGAGTTGTGACTCCAAGTAGGAGCCAAGTAACTCACCCAAGCCTAAACACCACTTACCTATTGGCTGTGTTTCAAAGTCTATAGACACTGTCCCTGCAATAGCATAGGCAATGACAAGAGGTGGGGAGGCAAGGTAGTTTGCCCTGGTCAGAGGGTGGATTCTGCCTTCAAAATTCCTATTTCCAGACAGGACACCACAAACCACCAAATCACCCTTCTCAATTGGCTCTGCTACACTGTCATCCAATGGACCACTATTACCAATGCAGGTCATACACCCATATCCCACTATGAAGAACCTACCATGACAGAAACAAAAAATGTGATTACAAAACATTTCTGATAAGATTAAAACAAGCTGTGGATCACAATACAAATACTTGGGTAAGCCTTGCCAAATGTGCTACATATTAATATGGTCATTAAAACTACTTTAGAAAGATTCTAACATTCTCCTTTTACTGCCTCTCTTGACAGCAAAATAAGGTTTACTTTTAAGTAGTTGAATTCACGCTGAACCTACAGGATGGAATTACACATTCCTGCATCCATGAGAGACATTATCAGCCCCATTCCCTAACAATCAGAATAAATTACGAGATACCACAAGACATGTGTTGGTACAGGATAACATGTTATTACATTTACTTCATTGTGAAATATTCAACATTTATGATACCAAAGAGTCACAAAGATGAAGCTTGCTCACCCTAGCTTTTCCAGGTAAGGGATGACACCACTATCCTGGAGGTAGTATGTTACCACTCCACTCCCTGGGCTCAAACTGGTCTTAATATATGGCTTCACGCTGAGTCCTGCCTCCACAGCTTTCTTGGCAAGAATGCCTACAAACAATAAAATAACGTACATTTGGATGACGAAGACAAACCAACACATCCTTTCATCAACACTAGTCAATAAAAAATCAATGTCTTTCCATCTGCATATGGAGCTAAGCTGAATGCAGGTAATGTTAACCCAAATCATATCTAACTCTATCTCACAGCTACGTTGTGGCCTGATAGAGGAAACAATGGAGTCTTCTAGGGAGAGAAAACATTTTAAAAGAAACTTACCGAGACTCTTCATGATTCAACTATTGCACAAATGATTAGCACTTTAGTACTTTCTGGAAACATAGTATAGAAAACACTGCAGGTGATATTCCTTTAAACTAGGAAGAAACCCATTTTGCTATGAAATATCTAACTGTTGCTGAATACTTGGGTAACATATATTACTCCAAAGTGGCTCACACTTTAAGCAACAACTCCATACCAAACAGAATCCCACCCAATATATGGCAGTTTAATGATTAACAAGGATAACATGTAATTCTGACAGTGAAATTCAACCTGATAACAATATAAAAATCCATCTATGACTTTCCATGGCATATCAGGTGTGAGTCAAGCCTAGTAACATACCTGCACCTAGCATTACTGAAGGGTTACTGGTGTTAGTACAGCTTGTGATAGCAGCAATCACAACATCACCATGTGTCAGTGTGTACTCCTTGTTATCATAGACAAATGGTACTTTGGATATCTGCTTGTCTTTAGGGATGTTAAATCCCTTAAAACCAATCTTGTTGTCCAAACATGTCTGGAAGTCTTTCTTCATCTCGCTGACCATGACTTTGTCGTGAGGTCTTTTGGGACCACTGACGCAAGATTTCACAGAGGCAAGGTCCAACTCGTAGATCTGAAATGGCAAAATAAATTAACAAAAAAACAAATCCAGAAATGAATCAACTACAGTTACATTCCCACTCCTAAATTACTGATAGTCGCATTGATCATCCAAAATATAAATTGCTCCAAAAAATTGAATGGAAATTTATAAACACAATTTTACCAACCTCTGAAAATTCAGGATCCTGATCTGGATTAGTGAAGTCCCTGAACAAATTGTTGGCTTTCAGATATGATTCAACAATATTGATTTTCTCTTCATCTCGACCTAACACAAACAAAATGAAACCGGTAAATAAACAGAAAATACTTTGCATTTTAAGTACAAGTTAATCCAGAAGCCAGCAGGCTTAGTGATTCCTTGCCTCATCAGTTTATACTGTATATAGAATCACCTGATTGATAGAGCAACAGAGGAAAATGCTTCTGAAGTCAAGTACCAGAATATTAGAAATGACTTCCACAGAACTTGATCATTTCATTACCCTTCTGAAATTTAATGACATATAACAGTCATTAGTGAAAGTGGAAAATCATCTCATCCACTTAAAAGAGGAAAGGTGAAATCATGACACAGAAATGCCATTCATCAAAGATATGGTTCAGTTGAAAGCTTACAAACTTTCCAGACTTTGACTTCTGTTGACTTCAAATGACCTCAATCACCATCATTTGGGCAAATATTTGGACAATATCTGTCACTCAGTGTACTTGTTGAAGTAACAAGAAGTAGAAAGGGCAATTGTAATGGGATAAGGTCCCCATGTTCTGTGTCAAAATAATCCCTGAGGTCTTTAATATTGATAATTCAGAGCAGTTTTCAGATATTGTGCAGTAATGTCTGAATGAAATAGATACAAATGACAAAATAACAGCATCGTAAACCTGTACCTATTAAGTATGGTGAGAGCATGGATGTATACCAAGATGTGAATGCAATGAAATATTACCCTGACTTGGTGTAAACTTTCAGGAATAACTAAGTAGGTTCTTAAATATACAAATCATTCTCAATTTCATAACAAAATATCAATTAAGATCTAACCAATTTTGTGCTTTTCTGTACACCATGTCCTTGCACAAAATGTCATGCTGAAACCAACAGCATATAACTGACCACATCCCTAACTAGGAAGAAAGGTTTCCAGGGACTGAATTAAAAACCATTGACTTGAAGCAAACTAGAAGTCTCAACTTGAAAACAGAATTATCCAGGTACAGTGCTTTTAAGAATTTTACCCCTTGCAGACCTCAAATGACCTTTGAAATTCACAACAAACTACTGGGCTCTTGTACATTATAGGAAAGTCATATGCCAATATGACATCTGATGAAACTGCCTATCTTATGATTCCATGTTTAAAATTTCCAGAGTGTAGGTGAGCCTAGGTGAGCTCATTTCTTGTTCTGAAGATATATCGCTTTTGTTATATTCACATTTTGCTCACTGCTGATGCCAAATGACCATGACTTCCACCACAATCAATATGGTTGCTGAACTTATTACAGGAAATCCACATGCCAAACATAAGAACTGCATAATAGACAACCTTCGTTGAGATATCATGTTTACAACATTTTCTCACTTTTCCCTCTGTTGACCTCAAATGACCTTCAGATTCATGAAAAACACTACAGATCATCTACTCACCAATGGCAAGCTACACACCAAGTTTGAACTTCTTCAACTTCTACCTCTTGAGATATTGTGTGTACAATGTTTTCAGACATTGACTTGTGCTGACCTTAAATAACCTTTGACCAATACCAACAACAATCCCAAACCAGCTCTACCCAAGGGGAACCTACATACCAAATACCAAATGTACCTCAGTTATCCTTCTGAAGTTAAGGCATTTACGAGCAGGAGTCACATGTACAAACACACACATACATCACCATCGCATAGATTCCTTCTGTCTTTGACAAGGAATCAAATAGCTGACAATAATGGCAATTGTCTTATTGCATTTTCCATGCCTTTTTACTTTCTTACTTAAATTTTCATCATCATAGATTTTGAATAAATCTTGAGGATTTTATTTAGTACCAACAGGTTGTTAGAATTTTTATCTATTTTAAGTAACACACATTGCATTGTTTATAACTAATTCATGAACTGAATCATGCATGGAAATTTGTTCTTTCACAGAAAAATGCAAAGCCCTAAATGTATTTATTGAATAATTTAATCCTGGAAAAAAATTCCACTATGAATTTTGTGTACTTACCAATTTTACTGCATAGTAGTGAATTGATTAATCACTTCTGGTTAGAGGGATATTTAGGTAAAGCAAAAGGAGGCTCTGTTGATAGCACCAATGTTAGTGGAGAAACTGCCATGCTCCCATTTATGTCATAATGTAAGCTTGTGAACACAAAGACTGTCTGTCATAAACTTACAAACACCATGGGAACAGATATTGGATAAAATTGTCAAATTTTTGAGTTTTTTTAAACTTTGCAAGCATTTTAGCATATCTAGTCATTTTTATGTCACAATATAGTTTATGTAGCTTTAAAGGATACACAGTTCTAACAAGTACTAAAGCTGTGTCAGACATATATTCAAGTACTAATTTAAGGAGAACAACTGTTGAACAGCTGTTATTTAATGAATGAACTGAATCATTTAATGCTACATAATATTTCTATCTAAACAGCATGAACTTATGCTTTTGTCCCTGCATGAGTGGTTTGCAATCAACGCTGTAACCATACAATAATGAACCTACCCGTTTGCCGTAAGTACTGCAAGCTGTTACCATCCACTGGAAAGAAACCAACAGTAGCACCATATTCTGGACACATGTTTGCAATTGTAGCCCTGTCAGCAATGGACAGCTGGGCTACACCTGGACCAAAAAACTCCACAAACTTTCCAACCACACCTATCTGTCTCAGATGCTGATCAAAATGAAAGAAAGAAGAGAATAGACATGATTGGTGAGAGCTTTATGCTGGTGCTGTAAAGATTGACTTAATATAAACTAACAAGTTAACAATCAACTACATTCTGCATTGCAATAATCCACTAGTTGATGCTTAAGAGGAGTAAATTTATGGTGAAACATCCAGAAGTAACATTTTATTTATGTTACTAGTATGTATGCCCTCACAGCAGTCTCTTAGCTAGCGATGCGTCTCGCCGTCTTTGAGACGGCTAGATCGAAATGAAAGACGGTCGAATTTGAGTGGGACGGCTTTTGAGACCCACAATAACTGGCTCTTTCCAGCCTCCCAATTTAACGAAACTAAAGCCTAACTCGGAGAATAAACATAATTTAAACTCACTCATACTGTATGTCAAGCCGAATTGGTCCTTGTAGAAATAAATTTATAACATTTGCTTATTGCTGCAGACAAATAAATTTCCAAATCCAAATGACCTAGGGTTTGCAGTAGCAGCGCGAATCGCGCAAACAGTTCTCACAATCCCGAAATTTGGAAAAAAAAACAATACTTTGCGTAGCTTTGTTTACATACTTTCCTTGCTGATATCGTCGCACATGGTAGCCGAACACCACACGTAGTCAACGGGAAAATCTAGCCTAAGCATCTCTTTATTCGTCGAAATTGTGACGCAAATAGCTAGAACTAAAATATCCAGGAAATACTGCAACCTTCGACCACATGTTAGCCTAACAACCAGACTAAGTCAATGGGAAATGTAGCCTAACCATTGGTTTGCAAAAAAATATAAACTTCAATTTGCTGGAATTTGGCAGTTGTTTGGAAGGTATGTGCTACAGTATGTCTTCAAGAGTGAATGTTGTATTTTATGTACACTGTTGCTGTGGCGATGGATTGAAGGTTTTAACTTTGATTACTTTTCAGTGGTATAATGGTTTCGTATTTGGTGGCGAGTGATTTTATCCACACACGAAAAAATACATGATTTAAGGAAAGGGCACCTTCAGCGGAAGAAAACTGTGTTTTCTATTTCAGTTGATGGGTTATTGAATTTTTCGTCATATATTAATTCGGTGGCTTGACGTTAATTTGCTAAACGATCGTAACTTTTTGCGGTAACTGTTAATGAATTTGCTATAGGCCTACGGTCGCAGCACCAGGAAGAGGGTAATTGTGCTTACTTAATCCTGTTGAATGCTTACAACCATTTCAGTAAACAGCATATTGAACTTTGGAAAAGAGCCTCCCTAACCTTAAAAAGCCCTCGTTAATACATTAAGTGGGGGGTTTTTAACTTTTCATTTTCCAAAATAGCCCCCCAAAGCCAAAAAAAAACGGGAAAATAACCGAACACGTACATCACATGCTCTATGATCACACGCACAGAGCGCGTCTGTTGGACTTAACTTGCTGTTTTTTGAATAATTTTCCAGCATCAATAAACAAGTTTAAAAGAAATTGCTGTTGTTAGTTACATTTTCAGCATTAACCCTATAAGCCTAACCAGCCATACAGTTTAACAACCCATCAAACTCAAAAGACATTTTTGGTTGAATATTATTCTGTTCAATTAGTGTTGGCATGGATTGAGGACTACTCCAGTAAACTAATAAGGGTTTACAGTTTACATGAGATACCCCCATTATCAGGGTCCGTCCATAAATTTATGAGTTGAGTTACCATAATAATGGTTGATTTTGCTAAGGGTGGGGAAGGATTCGAATAAGAGGGGTTAAATAATTCTATTGACAAAAAGGAAAGCAAAGTGAGAGAGACCACCTTCTACTGTTCTGCTTCATTAAAACAGCCGCCAGGACCTGGGACAGAAATTGTTTCATGATGTTTATTCTTTATGGCCTTGTTGCCCTTCGTTAAGATGCAAGTTGGCCTTGGTGCCTTACCTCATGACCTTGATGCATTTTAAATTTTGCCCGATTCAAGGCCAAAGTGGCCTTGCCCTAAAAATTGTGAAATTTGAGGCCTGTTGTTCATGCCACTAAAGGGTAATGTCTAATCATAATAGGTGAATTATTCATGTGACCGCTGTTACACCGCACATAAATCAAAAGCTCAACTGCTGCAACAGAGTGCGGGAAACACACGGAATCACGGTAATAGCATTCATAGTAACCATAGTGCCACTCTCAAGTTTTATACAAAGTCCATAATAATATTTGTGTTTTCGTCTGCCTAGATTCATAATTTATGCTATTTAAAAAAAAAACACTTTTCTCTCATTATATCAATAATCTAAATCTACCGGGATTTTACTTTGCGCCAAATGATTAGTCTCCTGAGCAATCAGTAACAGATGAGACACCCTATTTGAAATTTCTGGCTAAGACCCTGCCTCACAGCCATATGATTGTTAAGAATTTATCCTGTTGGACGACAAACTATGTCATTTCAATTTTATGATGCTATGATTCTTAGCCTTCTTTTCATTCACTAGTAAAGTTTTAAATTTTCCCCTGACATTCAGAATGATATATCATTAGCTATAACAGCTCAAGTTTCATTTCAAACCATTAAGATAAATTGTAGGTATCTACAGTATTCTTTTAGGCTTGTATATGACTAATACTACTACAAAACAATTGTCCCACTCATGAAATGAATATCTTAAATAATGGTTAAAAAAGCTAGGACAGTGTCTAAACTTGATTGCATCAAACTTGAACAATGCTCTGTATTTCATATGCTCTCAAACCTAATACAGTAAAATCCCTATTATCTGAACTGGTTGGGACCGAAGGTAGTTCAGATAATTGAAAAGTTTGGATAATCGAATTTTCATCAATTAACTAAGTTTCGACTATAAGACAACCATGTAATATAATATTATGCCTTCTAAGTCATTGTTTATATTATTTTCTATGTTTAGCAATTGATAATTCGAAGATTGTATTCAGAAATAGGAAGTAACCAGAAAGCCAGTGGGCTTATTGTGATTCCTTGCTAATTGAGATTAAAATCCGAAGCTTTCGTCATTGTTGATTAAATTGATCAGCAAGGTTCTTTCACTGACTGTGGACCTACCTACTAAATAAATTAACTTACCATGTTTCCAAGCTATTTAAGTGAAAATAAACTTAAGCCCCATCCACTAATAAAGATGTATAATAGCAACTTGAACATATATTATCATGTACCCGCTATCTACCAACACATTAATACCAAGCATGAATAAATTCTGACTTTTAGTTGCGAAGTTAAAAGCATTTGGAGATTTTCACGTTTGACTGCAAGACCTCATTATTATTCATGGGATGAGCACCAAAATCAATAGGATTCATCTACTCACTTTGGCGCATCTATGAACCAAGTATGACTTCAATCCAACTTGTCGTTGTTTAATATTCAGTTACTGTGATTACTTGCTATTTTAGTGAAAATAAACTTAAGTCCCGCCCCCAAATAAATATGCAAAATATCAACTTGAACATATATCACCATGTACCCACTATCTACCAACATATTAATATTAAGTAAAAATAAATTCTGTCTTTTCGTTGCGAGTTATAAGCATTTGACCCTGTGACCTCATTATTATTCATGAGATGAGCACCAAAGTCAATAGGGTTCATCTACTCACTATGGCGTATATGTATTAAATATGACTTCAATCCAACTTCTCGTTGTTCAGTTACCGTGTTTACAAACTATTTTAGTGCAAATCAACTCAATTCCCGCCCCCTTATAAATATGCATAATATCAACTTGAACATATGTCATCATGTACCCACTATCTACCAACACATTAAAAACCAAGTATGAATAAATTCTGACTTTCGGTTGCGGAGATTTTTAAGATTTTTACGTTGGACCCTGCGACCTCATTATTATTCATGAGATGAGCACCAAAATCAATAGGGTTCTTTTACTCAGTATTGCGCATCTGTGTACCAAGTATGACTTCAATCCAACTTGCCATTGTTGAGTTATCGTAATTACGAGCCAAGGGCGTCACAAACATACATACACACACAGACGCAAGCAATCACCATCGCATAGATTCCCTGAGCCTTCCAGCAAGGAATTAAAAATGCATCTGTTTCATTTCGGGAGGTTGCAGGATTTTCCACGTACTTTCACCACTCTATATATGAGTAGCAATTAATTAGTCTATATATTACTGCGTATAGGCCTCTTACTAAAGTACAGGAAACACAAGTGTCAGTGGTGTCTCCTAGTCTAATACTGATTCCCATATCAAGCTGAAATTTCACTGACAACTTTAGTGAATATTGTCAACAAAGAAAATTAAGTCATTTCAGCTTTGGCCTAATAAAGCTCTTTCATGTTTGAATAATTTACCTTGAGGTCAGCAGCATTACTGTACGCCGAATGATCGAGAACACACATGTGCACGGCAGGGTGACTTTTCCGAAATGCATTTTGTTTTTATAACATGGTAGTGGTCATGCATTCATTTTACTCGTTCTAATAGCCGGAACAAAATGTTAGAAGAGGAATCCCTAATTGCAATTGTGACAAGGAAAAATTTTGGCTTCAGCTTTTAGTGCAATACAATTTTGTATTTTTATTTTAAATAATTGCCATGCTAAACTTGAATTTCGATGTAATGATATCTCTATCTAGATCACAAGTGAAGTAGCTTTACTGAATGTCTCGCATTTTATTTAAGATCAGTGTTTATTGTACCGCCCGAAGCTGAATTTTCAATAGGTTACCAAAGTCAACTTTTTTTTTAATAAATACCATCCACTAGGGTTGGGCGATATATCGAAAATTATTATTATCGCGATAATTTTTTTTCAAGACGATATTTTTTGAGGATTGAACAAATGACGATAATTTCTTGTGAAAGAAATTTGAAATAAATGTGGAAAAAATGCGATTATCCTTTCTCCGTTTTATATGTAAATGTTATTCTAGCATTCCATGGTTAAGAAAGTTGAAAAGAAAAAAAGTTTATCAACTTCATTTACTGACTTTTGAACTTCGTTAAAAACCCGTCCTTTACAACATGGACTGTATAGAGAACAAAACTCTGAAAATCAGTAGAGAAATTACCAATTGTGTACGAAAAGTAAGTTGGTACACCTTTCAAATTTTACGAAAGATCGAGCAAAATACTTTTGAAAAATTCACGCGAAACTTGCATATCAAGCTAAATGCAACTAACGTCATGTAAACAAGGCTCTAGTAAACCCATTTATGAATAAACCATAAGACCACATCTGGTGTTAAGCGGGGGAAAAAGAAAGTATTTTCTAGAATTTCCAAAAAAAGGAAAAATTAATATCCTACCATAGTAAAGTAAAGCCTTACCACTTCGTCGGTTACGGATCTCACGTAACAACAAAAACACAACAAATTGTATTTTGCGAAGTTGACGTTTTCTACAAGGACATGGAAACAATATTTAGCATTTAGTTAATCATGCCAAGTGGCCTAAAACATTGGATTACAAGGTTTACTTTCATAAAGATGGCCATACTGTAGCTATTGGGGCCTTTATATCGTGCTGTCTGTATGGTAAAGACTGTGCCTCGTGTATCATGGGGAATAGATTGTTTTGTTCATGCGGCGGAGTCGGTTGGCTTGAGGAGTGTTTTACTTACGGGGATATTTACCTACTTTTCTTGAACGTCTAAGATAATATTTCGCATAACTTTACCGATCCTTTACTGACCGACCTATTTAATTCTAGAGTGGAGCCAAAATAGTTTACTCCATGAAATTTTTTTGGAAACTTGCCAAAAATGTTAACAAACAGGTGTTTGACAGGGGGGTTGTTTGGCAAGGTACCTGGGAGCACATGTAGCCTACCGTGATATTTAAGTAGGGTTAAACACTGCAGTTGTAAACTGATGTACGTATAGTGCACGCTGTTCATTGTGAGGCAGTCTAGAAACGGGGCTTTGCCGAACGTAGTTGGTTTCATAATATCGACAGTTTTGAAAGTTAAACTTTCTAAAGATTGTAAGACAGATTAAATCTCTTTTCATTTTATCACATAATTTAGCCACTCTAACTTGTCATTTTAAAATTTTCATCAGTTTCGTGACAATTTAAATTCAAAAAGTTGTCAGTATTTTGAATCCTCAACTGCGAATGTTTTATCGCCAGACACGCAAAAATACTAAATTTTTCCGGGGGCCTTCGCCCCTTGACCCCCACAAGGGGTTCCACCCCTTGACCCCAGCGGGGCCCTAAGGCGGGCCCCTGGACCCCACGCCATTATGCTCGCACGCAACGCGGGCTAGGTGACGTGTTCGCTGCGCGAAAACACCGGTGGGAAACCGGCGGTTGTTTTAAGTGTGTTCGCGAACACACTAAAAACAACAAGGAAAAATTATCGTAATTATCGAAATATCGCGATAATTTTTGAACTATTTATCGTGACATTAAAAAGCAAATATCGCCCAACCCTACCATCCACCAAAATTCCTACTTACAACCCTTTGCTCATCTATTAAGTTCTAATCAGTTTTAAGCAATGTCAATTTTCTGAAAATGTTAAAATCTAAAATTGATGCAAAACTGCGCTGTAAATATCTTGGCATTATAATAAAGTGTGAAGATTGTTATCTGTAATTGCTACTCATACATTAAGCTATTGCACACTATCATCAAAAGCTTTTGTGATCCAACTTACCAGTGTTTAAATCTTTGTGGAGAGTAGGAAGGCGTCAATGGCTCATATCATAATTAAAGGTCATAGCCTGCATGCTAGGCACACAAGCGCTAGCCCAATGAATTTTCATTATTGTGAATGTATGATTGAACATATTAACAACTCTTTTGTAAAGGGGTAACAATCTTGATACAAATATCAATCAGACATTTATGTAGTAGGTAATAATCTATTCGATAAATAAGGCAATGAAAGAATGACTGAAAATATACATGCTTTGCTAAAAGAATTTGCAGGCCGATCGTTATGTAAGTGAACAAATTTACATTGCACATAATATGAGTACTGTACAGTACTTGGAATGGATAACACTAGGCCTCCAGACTATTTATTGATGAAGGGATGGCCGGTTGGGATAATCTGGGGTTCGGATAGTTGGAATTTTACTGTTTACTACTTTTCCAAAATACATTGCAATGGTTTTTCCGCTTAACAGTTTTAGGAATCAAATCGTTCATAATTTCAAACATTTCATTATTTTTCTCATTGTAATATCTATACTGCTATTAGCTCAAACTTTTTGCAAGTTAACAAATTAGGATTGGAGAATATCTCTCTTTCGCTCAGTTTTCATTTACCTTTGTGATAGTTAAGACAACATCAGTTGAAGTAGCCAATGGGTTCATCTGTCCATGTAATTTGTAACCCACAACTTTAGGAAGTACCATGCTGATTGGCTGACCCAACATAACAGCTTCAGCCTCAATACCTCCAACCCCTGTAAAAAAGAACAATCATTATTTCTGTTAACCACAAAATGCAAAGCAAAGCTTCAAAAGAGCTTTCACAATGGTTTCTTCATAATGAAACTAACCATTTTCTTGTTTTATTCTCTTAAGCAGTATCACAGAAATTCTAATAGTGAGATGTATCTTCTAAGCTTCAGATAGTCCATCAATATGCAATATTACTGTGCAAGAGTATATTAAGTGCCATAAATATTACCAAAGATTGGTGCACATTCCACACAAAGTAGAATCAAACTTGGTTCATTAATTAAGGTACACAAACACACTTAGAAGAACAAGACAAACAACCTAATAAGACAAGTAAAAATATTGCCTCTGAACTCCACAATAAAACTTACCCCCCAATGTTCAACAGCTAACATAAGTACCCAACGTTGGTTTACAGTACACCATGAGGACCCTTACTTCTGTTTAACTCTTATATAAATATATAGTCATTCAAAAGCTTACCCCAGCCTACCACTCCAAGTCCATTGATCATGGTGGTGTGAGAGTCTGTTCCAACCAAGCTGTCTGGATACAGGACCCCCTCAGAACTGAATACCACTCTGGCCAAATATTCAAGGTTGACCTGATGAACAATGCCTGACCCAGGTGGAACAATCAGCATGTTCTTTAAAGCCTTTGCACCCCACTAGTTAAAAGATCAAATATTGAAGCTACAATTCACAACAAATTCACACAACAAAATAAAAATCACACCCAAGATATTTTAAAGCTATAACAAACAAGAAACTTTGAAGTGGTAAAGTAAGAGCCAATGTATTAATGTAAGAACCAAATCAGCAGTGCATGACCAGTAATGTGCACAAATAACAAAGCATTTTGTGTTTATACCAATGTTTTCTGATAAAAATTGCTATTTGAGAGCTTAAAAGTAATACTAGTTTCGTTACCTTGAGGAACAGAAATCTCTCCTTATTTCTTTCAAATTCAATTTCTTGGTTCTTTTCTAATGCAGAGGAACTATGGAGGGAGAATAAAAAGTCACATCATCAAAGCACTTGAAGAAACCATTCATTGGAAAACAAAGAAAAAGAAGACACAAAGTGCCACTTTTTGACAATCATTCTTGCTGCATATGTAATGCTTTGTGTATAGGATATGAATTGCCAACAAAGTATGAATCCAGCTAAAAATACCTGGAGATGACTCCAAGTTCTTACAAATAGCAGGAAAAGTAGAAAACTGTTGCAACAAGTAATTTTTCAAGCGCCATTCTCTTTTCATTGTGTTGTTAGAAAAGTTGTTGATTTAAAAGCAGTTCTGAGGAAACTGAGTAAACTTTTATTAAAAGGAAGACATGTTAAGCAGCAGTTTTTACATATTTGTTTGTTTACTTGTGCACTTTGAGCAGAAACATAAAACATTTAATGTTATAGAAAACATGTGCACATGTAAAAATTGATGTTACCGTGATTGGAGTAGAAAATGCATAAAAGAAAATTATTTTCACTGCTTCATATCATGCGGTAAAATTTCCCCCTTGTAATATATGGCCATACCCCTAGCATTGTATTCGTTTCTTAAAACAAAAATTTTTTTTTGCGCCACATGGAGAATATTCCTGCATCGTAGATGTTATTGTAATACCCCTGCCAAGAAAATACGATCAATTGCTCTACCCCCAATCCACGCTGTTAAGCCAATTAATATTATTCCCTATGTTACAAGTATGACTTCAGTCCAACTTGTCGCTATTTAAAGTTACCAAGTTTACAAGCTATTTAGTGATAATCAACTTAAGCCCGCCCCCTAATAAATATGCATAATATCAACTTGAACATATATCACCATGCACCTGCTATCTACCAACATATTAATATTAAGTAAAATAAATTCTTACTTTCGGTTATGGATTTATTAGCATTTGGAGATTTTTAAGTTGGACCCTGTGACCTCATTATTATTCATGAGATGAGCACCAAAATCAATAGGGTTCTTTTACTCAGTATGGCGCATCTATGTACCAAGTATGACTTCAATCTAACCTCTCGTTAGGCAGTTACTGTGTTTACAAGCCAATGTTGAGTTGTCGTGTTTACGATCCAAGGGCGTCACATCCACACACTCGCGCACACATGTTTGTATTACATTCAGACCGAGGACTCCATTGTATTTTCCATTGTTCAAATCCACGTACCCTTACCTTAACAATACCCCATACAATAGAATTCTTCCGAGGACATGGTGATTCTTTAGAAATCACAACCGAGGACCTGGAATTCTTTTGTTCAAGTCCTCGGTCAGATAGAAAAACAAACGCACGCACGCACGCACGCACGCACGCACACACACACACACTCAATCACCATCGCATGGATTCCTTGAGCCTTCGGGCAAGGAATCAAAAAGGCATTGAACCACACTATATGTCAAAGATAAGACAAATTTTAAAATAGTGCAGATTTTGGTGTTTTGTCAAAGGTTGATTTTGCCTAAATTGTGTTGCGAACTCCTGGTAAAATGCCGAAGTCCGTTTAAGATTAAACTAACTATGTGAGCAAATGTCATACTGTTTAGCAAAATTAGGATGCCAAGAGTAAAGTCATGAACAAGGTGAAATCTGCAACTCCATGGATTGCCCTGGTTTCATATTGTGTATGTTTGGTGTGAGTGTGATGATATTGGCTTGTTTCTTGTGTTTCTGTGTTACAGCTAAGGTGTACATGTTTTCCTATTGCCTCTTTCTTTGGTGACATGATTTAAGAATCAATGTGCTGTAGCCTGTAATGAAGTCTGCTCAACCTCTCAGTTTTGCATTAAAGAGTTATTCATGTTGCTGGATAGCCATATACTTTTACTGCTTCTGTATATTGTAAAATACCTGCATTAAATTACAAACACAGAAATAAGAGACTCTACTTCATTATTACATTTCAATTAAATTCAGTGAACAGGATTATTCAAATCAAAAACATAAAATATCCTGTTGTAGTCTCTCTGAACATGTACTAAAGTTCATCAGCAGTGGCCCCTGAGTTTAGCATGTTAAACGTTGGTAAAGGATTTGAAAGTACCTGTCAAGTGGTTCTTTATCTCTAAATATTCCTATGATATTTGGTACATTTCAGTGAGTAATCATATTTGAGGATGGTAGTCAAATGCTTGTTAACATTGGCATATCAATGAATGACCATTAATTGACTTTCTGCAAGATTGTGCTAATACTTAGATTGGCCTTCAAGTATGTAGTACCACGGTCTAACTCATCTTTCAAAGGTTACCTGCTAAGAGAGACGTAAACAGTCTCCTGGCTAGGATCACCTTTTTTTGCTGATCAATGTCTATCTTGATAATTAAGGAAGGAAGACCCAACTAAACATGATTAGAAGTGCACAACGAGTCCACTGTTCTAATATTGTTATTATTGATATTGTTCTAACATTGTAAGAATTGCTTCTATTGTTCTGAGTTTCTGACATTGTTGGAATTGCTCAGACTATAATTGTTCTGACATTGTGAGATGTTGATCTAAATTGTTGACATATTAACAAAATTGTAACTATCATGTCAACTTGTGAAATAGAATATCAAAAGTTAAATGAATCACAAACTAAGAACACTACACACATAAAAGTGCTTTGATCTTATTGATTGTTCTGGGCAATCTATTAAACAAAAGACATTCATTATAAAGTTTCTTGTGTTTGTTACCACAATACAGTAACAAAGCTAATAAATGCTGAAATAAACAGGTTGCTTGGATTTAATTGGCATTCTTACTCCTATCAAAAAAGAAAACAATAGGTTCTAATTCTCTTTAACAACCAATTTTATCTAATTAAAATTTGATTAGCATTTCTTATCTCTCCTTGAATATTGGAATATCTGTTTCACAAAGATTAACACAATGTAGTGACTGAACTGCAACTCTTGTATAAAACATAATTCAGTCATTATATGCCAAACTTTGTTTTCAAGACAATATGTGCAGACTTTTATAATGCAAAAGCACTGGAATGAATTTGGTGGAGGTTTTGGTGGAGTGCGGGGGGGGGGGGGGGGGGGG
>JAIPMN010000545.1:10577-43999 GCA_020650975.1 Apostichopus californicus
TTTTTTTTTTCATGGTACATGTAGTATGCTATAAAGAGTTAGACTAATTCCGACTGTGCGCTCATCATGAATATCATGTCATTCCCATATGGAGCTCATAGTCTTAACTAAAGGTATAGTAAAGTCCATACAATAATTATCTCTACTAGCTATAGCATCCATTTATTGCTCAGATTCCAGATTTTAATTATACACGAGATACATTTCATACTATCTACAGTTTCTTTAGGCAAAACCTTCTGTTTGACGTGTCCAGTAACGTTATTATAAACTCCTACATCCAGAGAGATGGTGAAATTTGTCTGCCTTTGAATTTCATATCCTCTTCAAAAGGAGAATGCCATATATATACATATGTATATACCACAGCTTGTAATTTATAGCTGTAATATAAAGTTAAAGAATTCCACTGGAGCGGAAAGACATTTGATTATCAATTTCGAAAGCCAGTTTGACGTCATTGTGGTTAATTCCCCAGTCTGATGTAACAACCACAGCTAGTCATTCTATACGGTTCAATGGATCCATCCACTGTCCTAGTAAATTGCTTATTCCTTAACCGTTTTGTATCGGTTCCGATTACAAACTGGATTATTACAAAATCACCTGAACATATGAAAACAGCTGAAGTTGACCATGTGATGTTGAAATGTTTCGCTGAGTATTTAAAAAAACAAAGCATGAAAAATTTAAACAATGACTTTTATTATGTGATTTGCAGTCGTCAGGGTTCTGTTTCGATTTCACCTGTAATATTCATTTTGGAAATTATGATATTACGAGTCATTGCGTCAACAAACTGCCATCCGAAAGTAAAAGATCTTACTAGTTCTCGTTAATATGTTACCTGTCCAAATAAATAATTAATAATAAATAATTACATTTGATCTCGCTATTTCTCTTTCTCTCTCTCTTTGTTTAACACAAAATATGTTAAAAAATTTTGAACTTTCAACCTTTTCCCCATTTTTAATGCTATGGAGCTGTGTATACAATCTAGCCATGTGTAGATTGACAGTTCACAGTGCAAAAGTATCTATAGATGTATACATTAAGTCATGGATTCACAGAGTACCATACAATAATATATTGTATCATAAATAGTATGATCATATAGAACATCCACAATAATTTTGTCGCATATAGTATTGCATGGGTACAGTGACATTATGAAAACAATTGTCTAATTGTTTTTTTTAATATTACAGTCTAACCATAGTATTGTATACCAGCACATGAATCGGCTGGTATATATTAACCCACTCCGGTTAATATTACATTCTATGCTTAAACCCCTACCGATGCCAGTCCATGCCAAGTTCTAAAAATAGATATCCCCATTGACATCATAAGAAATTAATCCTGACTATCTGGTCGCCGTCTGCGCTATGATCCACATTGTAAAATGGGAAATTGTGTTTCTATTTTTAGACCGCTGGTGGAAACGGTGATGTGTAAGTCTGTAAATTGGTACAGAATGAGGTCAGATTGTTATAGGTATGAGTCACGTATCATATCACTACTATCTTGGGGGAGGCTTTCTTTCTTAATATTCCCTCTTTTTTGTTTTCATATTGGATGAAAGTACGTCTGTGGTTCATAAAACATTCATTATTGGAAAATTCTTACAGCAGCTCTGTGTAAATAATAATGTTGCAATGTGACGATGCAGTCACTGTGGCATGCAGAAGTACTATCATTTTAAAGAAAATACTATGTATATATATTTTTTTTCTTTTATGGTGAAAATTATATATATATATATGGCCAAGCAATTAACCGTAATACACCACGGTTTGCAACTTATGTGCATGCAGTCCCCCATCATCAATTCTTGGAGACTTTTGCGTCGCCATTCCAGCAGAGTAGATTAAACCGCAGGTGCCGATACCATAAATTACACTAATTGGAGACTGGTCCTAGCCTGTCAGAGATTATTAGCTACAATTCACTGTACGAAGCAATATATCTACGAGAGCTATATAGCTATAGGACCGCATATCTTATGCGTACAACACATAGCAAAATACACTTGAACGTGAACAATATCTACAATCCAATAAATAGCGTACTACATGCTGGACAATATATAGATAGATTATGCAGGGTACGATCGTCTGCAAGCGTGACGAGTTTGGGTTACAGAGGCCCGATATATACGCACTGAGAATTGGAAGAATGTAATATGGGCTAATACCTCTAAGAGCTATCGGTATTTCTTACAGAATATTGACATAGGACACTGCTGGGCAATGCAGATTATAATATATATAATGATGTCTTAACACTTTGCATATAAGGATACTGTATCTGCTGTGTAAAACTATGCAGAAATTATCATTCACCTTAAAGGCTTAGTGCTCGGCACATTAAACTTGATTGACTTCAATCTTTTCGATGTTAAAGAAAAAAATCTATGTCATTAGGCTCTTGAAGCTGATTAAGTTTAATAGCAGTACGGAAAATTTGAATTTGGTTTGATTTAACTGGTGGTAACTCTCTTAAAATCTTTGGTTGAAACATGTGCCAGGCGACATGAATGTTAAAAGTCGGTCTCAAATGTAAATTTGAATCTGTTCCAAATCCCACGATACATCCTTGTACAGTATATAGCTTAAGTTTGTCCTCCATTTACATCTGATGTTCGTTAATGCCAACTCTTTGTTCTAAAAAAGGGGAAACAAGCCAAGGCAGCTGCTACAAACGGAAAGTGCTACGGATGTATTAGGGATGTATTAGGGAAAGAAAACAAAACACAAGCCTTTTCGCAGTCTGTTCCTAATTTTAACCATCCACTGATTTTTATAACACGGGGAAATATATGAAGAGGGGGTTATATTGATTGAGGGAAGTAAAAGGAATTCAAGGGGTATATTCCCTTTACAATTATACTTTACCAATAGTGCAAAAATGGGAAATTATCTGTCTATTGGAAGAAGAAGAAGAAGAAGAAGAAGGAGAATCTATATTTAGAAAGTGTGGGCTGCTGTTCTGTAACTGTGGGGGTAATTATAGTGATGTATGTACGTGTTGTGTGCTGTTTCTCTCTTTCTTACTGTCTTACTTTACAAGTGTATTTACGGGAAATATTGCTGGTTAAAAATCCCTAGTGTAATACTTACCCGTATGCATTGAAGTCCAATTGAGTTTTAATTTACGTAGCACAAAGCAAGGTCATCTTCTATATATATCGTGTGGAAGTCGATAGTTAACTTCCTGCGGGAGAAATTCACATAAGGACCTCTCATATCAATTTTGGAATCGACAAAGAAATTTCTGTTTTTGTAAATGTTCAAACAAGGTTTCTGCTGACAGTTGAGCATATTGGATACAAAATCTGTGAGTTTCCTTAGTATTTCAAGTATGAAGCATATGAATACTAATGCTTTTGGAAGCCTATTGTGTGCTTCCCCCTTTCTGTAGTGGTTTGCCAAATTTGCCATAATTTGTATATAAATATAATCTAGGCTAACTCTGCGGTCCCTGGTCACCACTATAAAGTGCTAAGCTGACTAATGAAGTTTTTACTCAATTAAGCCATTACATGCATACATCACACAAATGGGGGGGGGGGGGTGGAGGCCTTAAAACTGGTAATTGTCGGTACCTTTTTAACGTCTGTCCCATATGTTATATGCAAATTAGGTTAGGCTTGAAGAGGTGCATTGCATCCATATGCAGTGAATATCTTTGTGGCCTGTAGATGTATGAAAATACCGGTAGGAAAATATCTGTGGTGACTGGATGTATTACTACGATTGCACACTGTATACAGTATAGTTCAACAAGTTAATTTTATGTTCTGGATATCATTTGGGTGCATCTGTTCAGAAAAGTGAAAATCATCTTTCTGTTAAAATGACACAATAGTTATCATGATGAATGCATATAATTTGCCTATATTGCAAAAGATGAAAGGTACCTTTTATACAGGTCAATTATTCCTTTGTTTTAATTGTCCTCCCTTTTGTCAGTACAAGCATGTGACTAATATTTATCGAAACCCACATAGAGTTTTGACAAGAAGACATACAGTCTGTAAAGCAAGTCCTGAATCACTGTAGGAGATTATTAACTACGTCATTTACTTATCTACAACCAATGAGGAAAGTGTAGTACAGTAAATTTATACGTTATTACGAAAAAAATATTACTTAGATAAGCTTGCGCAATCGAGAAGAAACTGTTGTGATTTCGCAACAGGATATATCCCGTAATTGAATGCTTGCATGGTTTCAGGAAGTGATATGTGAGGGTTATTTACGTATATAAAGTTGAGGGTACGCTATCTTAAGACAAAGCAAGGAAGTTGACGAGACTGTGTCTAAGTATTGTCCTCCGACACACCCAGAGCGGAAAGAAGACGCTAGCAATTCTTAAATACAATAAAAACAAATTGTTTACCATTAACGTACGTTTTGTAACTGACAGAAGGTTTAAAGGTAAATTAGCATACAAATTAGCCATACAAATTGTGTACTAATTAGTGAAATTAAACTCACAGAATCAATGCCTCTTTCTGATTGTTTAGAGGGTATGTTAGACAATGCATGTACATTTGTGGATCTTTGTTTCTGTTACAAATCCATTCCAAATATACCGTTCATAGTACAAGAAGATTATCGATTACAACCCGAATCTCGCGAACCGTCGTAAATTATTGAGATTTATGCATCTCGCAACTCACTTGATCCGTCATGCGACTGCCAGCTACAGTTGAGTCAAGTATTTCCAAACGCTTAGATCCCAAAGTTGCTATTTTTAAACCCAGCTTTGAGAGATGTGCAATACTATACATTGCATCCCCTCATCATAAATGAACACATGTATTTGCGTCATTCCCACTGGCACATGATGCGCATAACTCAACATTTGAAGTGACCCAGCACACGTGATATACCGTAGTCGTACCGCCATGCAGGCAGAACTACAGTTTATGCTCTGCATTCCTTCAATATGCTCCTCGATATATACGCAAGCAAGTCACATGACGAAGGCTTAGTGACGTAGTCAAACTCAGCTGGATCCAAGAGATAAAATTCAAACTCTTAAAAAGCTTAGACGAAGAAGATAGAGATGATGGTGCATATCAAATGCTATATGTATGTATATCTATATAGATAGCCCTGGGGGTAATTTATAATTGGTCCTCAGCTTCAGGGGTCATCTTAGTGTGATGTCAAATTTGTTTAACTCTGACAATTTAGTAATTTAAGAGTACCGTCTTTTCGATGATCATATATAAATGCAATCAGCAGCTGTATTAGTATCGACTCGAATAGCTTCTGCAGGTCATTGATGGACCTAATGTGAGAGGTTGAGAATTATTTTTTATTGAAAGCAATTTAGTCAAATCGAAACTGCCAATTTTAATTATTCTAAAATATGGATTGACTTTCATATAATGTTAGAAAGTTCTGCAACTTCTACAGACTGTCGTTGTCCGTTTCTTTTCTTTTTTCTTCTTTTTTTTTAAAGGGACTTGAATAATTTATGAGTGAATTAGCAAAAAGGATTCAAAGCTGTAGTTGATACGGTACCACAGTAAATTAATTTAAAGGCAGCCTAATTAATTTCACCCAACTTTGTCAATTTAATTGCAACAATTAAGATTTAATTAGAACACAAAAGGTTCACTCAGAGTTTAAGTATCGTGTGGTAATAAATCCAAACCCATCAGATTGTTATTGTTCTTGGTACATCCTTTTTCATTCATTATTATCTTAAATTATCCCACATTTTTGCATAATTAACCCAATACTGCAACTTTTTTTTGGGATCTTATATATATAATCCAGTGCTGTATGTACCCAAACTGCATGAGACCCTATATATACACTTATAATTAACTAATTTATAGCTTGAAAATCAATTAACCAATTAACCAATTATTAATCCCTCGTCTTGATCCAGATTAGACTTGGCTCATAAAGGATATTTCTCCCCATGTCATATCCTGTGTTATATGGATGGAAAAAATTATGGATAAAATTAAGGCATGAGTCATATACAGTATGAACGACTCCTTGGGGGTGGCTGAACTTCCTGGCACAACGGAACAATAATTCCCATGTGCAGGTACCGTCAGAACTATAATGTCGAGACTTGGAAGTGTCACAAGACATTTTATATTCCCATGAAAACATGGTTTTGAAATATTACAGAGGGGGGAAAAAAAAAAAAAAAAAAGTTCACACGGAAGTTTGCAAGACATTTAACCTGCCCATAAAAACGTGATTTTGAAATGTTACAGGAAAAACCAAGAAAAATGTTTAGACGGAAGCACGCAAGACATTTTACCACCTACCCAAGAAAACATGATTTTGAAATGTTACAGATTTTTTTTTTTACCTTTTTTTTCTACATAATTACGGGAATTACCTAAACGAAGTAGGAACCGATCTTATTTGTTTCATTGTGATACAAACTTTTTCAGGAAGTTTTCTACTTTCCCTTCCCTTTTCATATCTATCTTTTTTTTTGTTCTTTTTTTTTTACTTCTTTTGATGTCATATGAAGTGATCATTACATCATGTTTATAAATAGTATCACATGCCACCCCAACTTATCACAGGACAGTTGATTGTAATATATACAATTGTCAGTCATTCAGAAACTAAAAGTGAAAAAAAAAATGTTGCAGTGGAAACATGTTGGTGATAATAGGTTATTATGTATAATCAATAGCCTGGCATGCATGTGACTCGTTCAGAATAGCTGACATATGCAGTTAAAATTGTGAAATGCATGTTTCACTAGTACATTGGTGTAGATACATTATAATATCTAATTTAATGTGGAGATACTTTATGAGCATTGAGCAATGTCACCTTTATATTCACCCACACTTCAATGTAACTAAGCTGTGACACAGATCTCTGGGTGTTGGTTATTACTACTACATGTACATATACTGTAGCATCCAGAGGTTTCCTCCATGTTGCCTATTTGACTGTCTGAAGTACTGAGACAGCGTTCAATATGTCTCAGGTCAGAGAGCATGTCCATCTCGTGGGAAAGGGAAATGGGGCCTGGAGGGGGAAGGGGTGGGAGATTAGACATTTAAAAGGTCGAACGATCTTCTGTGTTTAGCAATGACAGAGTTGGAAATGTCTGGTGTTCTGATAAGAAGAATGCTACTTTAATTGTAGTGCAGCTGAGTGGAGACAGTATATACCTGAGCTACAACTTAGAGTGACCATGTGTTTGTTTGAAATAAGTTGTATAGTTTAACCTTTATGTAGTGTAGTTTGAACTAATGTAGTACAGTTTGAACTAATGTAGTGTAGTTTTATATATGTAGTACAGTTTGAACTAATGTAGTATAGTTTGAACTAATGTGGTATAGTGTGAACTAAATGTAGCACAGTTTAAACTAATGTAGTATGGTTTGAACTAATGTAGTACTGTTTGAACTAATATAGTACTGTTTGAACTAATGTGGTATAGTGTGAACTAAATGTAGTATAGTTTAAACTAATGTAGTATGATTTGAACTAATGTGGTATAGCTTGACCCTATCTACTGTAAATGCATGCATTTTCAGTTAAGTTCTGTATTTTAGTGTGTGAGCCAGCTATTATTTTGTATATTAAACTAGGTCACAGTTAAAGGGGGGATAGAAAAGAATAAGTAAACCGTATTAAAGCAGTTTTCCTTAATTGTAGCATAATTCAGCACGGTTAGGCACCTTTAATGACAAAAATCAACATTCAATGTCATAAAATTATGAATTTCGCAGAGATATCGATATACCAATACAAAAACATCAATTCAAGTTTGTTTGAATGTTCACCAGGATGAAGTTTCTTTGTGATTCTAAAGTTTTAGCATAAGTTCCATTTATGCAAATATTGAAGCTGTAACTTTTATAAATAAAGTTGTGACGTAGAGTGAGTATACCAAAATAAAGCCTTGGCCAAGGTCAAATCTAAATTTGTGATTAAGGCTATCTCGTTAATCTACCTCCATTGATCTTGACACCCACCCCTAGGCTATTATCGTGCATGCGTACGCCACTAAAGACGACCTAGCATTGAAGTCAGAGATTGCTTCGTTGTCTTGGCAACTCAGTAATATTACTCAACCCAAGTTGAATCATGTATCACCGGTTTTAAGGTTTTGCTTTGTTGTTTGGTTTATTCTTCTCTTTTGTGAAGATTCCAAAAGCCAGTCAAAAATCACAAGAAATAGAATCACTGACACGTAGTTCACACAGTGACGAAATATTGTCATCGACCAAAAAAGATTGTAGCAATTAGTATCTCAAGAAGAAACTCCATTTTTCAGTTGTTTTTAGTTTGTTTTTTATCTGGAGTATTCTATTTTGATCTTCATTGTATACATACATATATCTAAATATAGTTTATAATTGTTAAAGTCAACACTTCAACTGAACATTGGCTAGTTTTAGTTCTCTCGCTCATCTATCTAGAGTAACAGATTTGTAACCATCTAGGGAAACCTTGCAATGTGTCTAAATATAACTTTGTTTTGGTGTGCAGTGTCAACGTTCTAGAGAATGGTGACACCTTTGTTTACTACACGCCGCATGGAGGATGAGAAGAGCTGACGTAGGTACGCAGCGTAACCCCGGACAAGGAAAGGATTCTTACGCAGGTTTTTAGTTACAATCAAAACAAAATCACTAAGTCAACAGATCAAAGAGGCTTTTTTGATGGATTTCCAAATTTCGTACGATAATGTTTTTTCGTGATTAGACAAAGACAGGAAGTTCATCAGAAAATGGAGCCAAAACGGGGAATGAATGAATCAGGTTTTCATTCAATTGAGTATTGCAAAGTTCTTCTAACTAATTAATTTGCTTTTGCTATGTAGGTGAGCTGTAGCTTTGCTATCAATTAAGACCTGAGCTTAAATTGCATATATAATGAAAATCATGGATTTGGTTTAAACGGTCCTGAAGACTTTTATCAGCATATTGTCAAATCTTTCGAAGTGGCAAACATGTACAGGAGTACCGTGTCAATGCAATAATTTACTATCATTTGTTTTTACTAAGTTATCATGATAACAAAGGAAGATTTAGGATTCGCATGGGAATTTGGATGTCATATCCGATTGACGATTGTAATCCCGATAGAGGGTGCTACCTGTATTTTAGACATCTAACCAAACTTCTTGTTTATTTACTGGGAGGGTAGAGGGGTTTCAATATTCTTGTCTCCACTCCTCCTCCGAGGTTAATTTAATGTACCATTATCCGCCTTTTAACGGCGGCATGACATTTCTGAAAACGAGACTCGCCGAGCCCTACGTAATCAAACGACCGAAAGGTTAAAGTAGATAACCAGAAATATCGGCAGCGATATGAATGACCGAGGCTAATTCTCTTCAAGCTTCCAGCGACTGATAAGAGGCCCACACAACAGCTGAACGGAGTTAATGAACCATCAAGGTTCTCTGTTTTATAGCTTTGGTAATTAATCAGGAAAGCCCAACAAATCTAGTCCCATAGACTTGACCTTTGGGGTTTTATCGGGATTGAAGAGAAAGTTCTTCGCGGTAAAGGTCACAGACCAGACAAATGATAATACATGTAGTGCATTATCGTGGTCGATAAATTTTTTAAGAGAACCACAGGAGGTAAAGATTATGTCACCATTCTGATCCCCCCCCCCAGTATCCTTCAAGCAGGCATCCCCCATTCTCCCGTCCCTCTTGTGAACATAATTGTTTCACATTCCATAATTTACTCGAAACACATTCTCAAAGGTACACTCTAATTGTAAGAAAGTGTGTTGGTTTTATACTCAGAAAAGTTAGCCATACATGTAGAAATTCAGGTTAGTTGTCTTAAAAGTTGGATGATTCAAAAATTGAAAGTACGTTGAAGCTCTACATTTCTGTTCTTTAGTGTGAGAACTGATTATTTCAAGTTCAATTGTGTAATTGTGTACTACGGTTCTTTAACAAGTTCACGTGCAGCATAAACATCAGTCGATCTGCTTACATCATTATACCTGTTCTGGTCGACCCTTACTGTAAGTCCTCCTACACTCTTTCCCCGAATTATAGATCACCTACGAATATTTCCTAATGATTTTATGTCAGCAGTTTCCTTTTATGCCCACTGAATTGAAACTTGTAATATAAACATATATTAATTGAAACTTCATAATTTGCCATCGTTGCTAGATGGTGTCATTGTTCCGTCATGCACTCACAGTAATTTTTTTGTTTTTGTCGAGTTGACCGCATGCATATAGCACAGGTCTGTATCCATGCATCCGGTTAAGCTGTACAATTTCAAACTTCAACAGTCAAACGGGTGATCGACCGAAGCAAGCCAAACAAACAAACTTATAAAAATCATAATTTATATCGCCATAAATCTGTCCTGTCATTTTTGCTAAGATGCATTACTCATTGCCCCATGCAAACGTAAGCTGTGTGTCTTATAAAACATGCTTTTAACTTCCATTTATGATGTCTTAATCCCCCTTCCATTTATGATGTCTTAATCCCCCCCCCCCCATCATCATCATCATCATCATAGCAGTCCACCATCTCGGTCCAATAAATTTATGACGTCCTCTCCTCGTACATCCCTCCCGTGAGAAATTTGGTCAGACCGCTCTTTACCAGGAGGATGCTAACAGAAGTCAATAACCTAATTATCGATATAAAGTGGAGCAAGCGTCCCTATTACAGTTTGAAACAGTCTTTATCATGGTATGTCGTCTCTTACTCATACCGCGGCGGGTGGGATGTAGCCCAGACTGGTTACGGGGAAAAACCAGTCATATTTCAATGGATTACGCGTCTACTGTACATACATAATCCAGGGATGAGGTATCTTCATGGAATTAATTCACCCACAACTGTATAGCTGTCACAAGTGACATTGTTAAACAAACAATGACAGCATTCTTTTCTACCTAGGTAACGATATAGATGATATGACATGTTTGAACATGATGATGGACACGCAGTCCTACCATAGCATATATTTCATAATATAGATCATGTCGGAAGTGACGTAGCAGTTAGTCACCCGTGATATCACATATGTAGATGAAATAGTCGAGACACCCATGCATACAGGGACTTGAAAGTCAAACAATACTTGTATGGTCATTACAATATATTTACTAATTATGTCTTGTATTATATATGGTAATTATGAATTATTTAGTATTTTCGAATACTATACCTCACAAGTGTAATTTGCAATCAGAATTCAACCATGCAGTCATTTACGTGTAACTGGCAAAATATTTCAAGCATTAATTAGCGGTTCCTTGATTCTGAAGAAGTTCTGTGCAATGTATGCCAAGGTTTTTTTTTTGGCCAATTTTTTTGACCTCTCAATGCCATCGTTCAAAGTTAAGCATGTGCACAGCTGCATCTCCGTCATGTAAAGCTCCTATCCTGTATTATCATTTGACGATCCCCAAATCCGAATATGTCACCCGATGATGTAAAATTCACAGTACAGTACTGGCCTTCGAGAAAATCCTCTCATATCTCCGTTTTTGTAATTCCCAAATTCTCGCCGTCAGCAACAAACTTCATTGATATTCATCCATACACCCACACTCCAGGTATCTTTTCAAGTACATTTTGTTTCACATAAGTCTTCTTCGTGCATATGTTAGAAAATAAAAAAAACTTACGAAACTGTAAACCTTACAAGCGTATCTCTCTCCTCCAAGACAAATTGGATTTATTTTTTCCTTCTGATTTGAAGCCTCTGGAAACAGAAAGGGAGAATTTTATCGCATATATTGCCTCCCACTCGTGTTTAACAGATACAGGGCACCCATTGGGACACCGCCTACACCATGACATGAACAAGAGCCATAATATTGATTTCCTTTGGCTGAAACAGTGAATCAAGCCTTGGTTTTTGTAATAAATTGCGCACAGAATATTTTTTCTTGGTTCGAGGGAAGATTTCATTTCAGAAATTTGTTTCTAAAACGTATGATTAGATAAAAAAAGAACAAAATGCTTTTAGTTTTCAATTTCTGTAAGTGTAATTAATTTACAGCAATCATTTAACTAAGTTTTAGTCGTTGTATTAACTAAGAAAGAGTTCTTGAAAGCATTTAATTTCATGTCGTCTTCCAGCTTTTTTCCCTCTACAAAAATTTATATTATATAATTGTATATTGTATCTAGTTATGTCCCAATAAATGACCTTTCAGTGACCTACTGTATATTGCATGCATCGATTCTCAAAAGTTTGCAAAGTGCCATAAACGGTAGGCCAGCTCTTTACCTTTTTGTGAACATCTACAGTAGCTGAAGTGGTCCAAGGTAATACCATTTTTTTAAATATAATTTTATTTTTTTTAATTCTTGCCAAGCATGATCAAAACTAGCACTTGATAAAATAGTCTCGGATTGTATTTTAAGGTTTATATTTGGAGAAGATTGAAATAACAGAAAGGGCCGCCAGGCGGTAAAATTGTTAAATGATCAAAATCTGCAAAAGGTTCTATTTTATTGTAGCAGTCTTTAACATTAATATTTTTCAAAAACCATCAATGATATTCTAAGAATTTTGTTATATTTTTTTTTCCATTTTATATCAAACTTCAAAGGTAATAGCTCTCGTAACATCAATCACTTTTTAAGTATTATAAGGACGGTGGAAAATCGTTCGTATTACTAACCGATGAATGATACACAATTGATTACAATCCATTATTTTCTACATCAATCTGTCAACCTTGGCACATCCTGAGTAAATTGCTATTGCAGTAGCTGTCCTATTACGCTTTCTCTCGCGAGACGGAGAGAGATCTGCGAGTGATCTACACCACGAGCAAATTCCTCGAAATAAGGCATTATCCAGGGCTTATCATAATTCGCTCGAATCAGCGTCTCCGCACACCTTGAAATCGACATGCTCTCGGACAAACGGTCTACGGCGCAACGCACACATAATCTTGTCGTGATCGAGCAGTAATTAGGAATGCACTCACATGGCAATTCTGGTCAGAGAACCCCTCCACGTACCTGGAAAAATCCCTTTCCCCCGCAATCCAGGCATGAGACCTCTTTTGTTTAAACATAAATCGCTCGACTTCGCATCAATGCAAATATTACGCTCCATCTATCCGTTCGTTAAGAAAATAATCACCGGCAGAGAGAGCCAGCGCAGAATGACGTCAATCGAGAGGATGCCGAGTTATAGAGATTGTCTTGGTGGGCGATGCAGCGGTCTCTCTTCTCATTAATTAAGATCTGTAGTATATAATCAGCACACTAACTAGCAAGTTTACATCAAATCACTGCGAGCTACAGTACGCACACGACCAGGAAAAGTCATTATGTACATCAATTGCACTTGAGGAATGGTTCTGCATAATCTTCTGTTTTTTTTCCTTCTTCTTTTCTGTCATAAACGTGAGAGAGTGTTTGCGATGAAGACGTTGTCTCGGATATCGCCAGTCTCCTGCTTTAGATGTGTAATTCCTTCCCCTTTGAACAGTTTCATCTTCAAGCGCCTGGATAGATATGATACAGTCTATGGGTGTGCTTATGTAGAGCTTTATGCATATTCATGTATATATATGCATATGTATAGCTACTGCATGGCGCTATATGTATTAAACTAGCTGGATATTGTATTAGACAGTAGCTACATATGCAATCAAGCAAAATGAATCTGTTTTTTTTTTTTTTTTTTTTTAATGAAGAATTTTTGTGGTTCTTACTGTAAGGACCATGGGAGGAGGTGATTTAGCCACTTGTCCCCCCCCCCTCCCCTGCCAAACCATCTTGAGCAGATAATTAAACTTGATTTTTGGTCAGACTTCAACCACCACCCATCCATTCCTCACTTGGTTTTTTTGGCTCCACATGCAATGAGTAAAAGTTTGTACATATTTTAGTATGAATTCAGATCCCCTGCAGAATAGAAAACCATGCCTGTGCCTCGTCTTCTTAAATTTAAAAGCCACTGGTTGTATCAGCCCGAATATAAGTGTTAACAAATGGCTAGCAAAGTACATGTTTGTTAAACAGTGGAAATTGTAGAAAGAGCCATTACTATAGTTAAATTCACTAATGGCCTTTAATAATTAAATTTGAAAACCTGGGAAGGATGTTAACGTTAGATGAATTGCAAATGACATTGTTTGAAAGAAGAAGGCCAGAAATAGATTGCGAATATTTTTGGTTCTAAATAATTCAAAACGCTGACAAATAAAGTCAATATTTATAGTCTGTTGATACCAAATACGGAATTGTAAAGCCTTCGTATAGCTTGGCAGGCCGATAAATTACCCGTTGGGGTAAGGTATTATGGTTTTTTTCTCCGTCTTTCCAACGTTCTTGCCCGAAGGCCTCAGATTTTAATCACGAAAATATATCAATCTTAGCCGCAACAAAAATGACGCTCGCATTTTTACTCTGGCAAGATCGTGAAAGTAAGAGAGGAAAGAATCTTGTGTGGGTGGATAAGGAGGAGGAGGGGAAGAAAGAGAAGAAGATGAAGATGAAGATGAAGAAATTGACATGAAAAGGAAGATGTTGCCAAAAATTACATTAAGCTGGAATCAGTTGTAGGCGTTATCTTCATCTATTGGAAGAGGCCCAGGGTTCAAATTAACTGGAATTCTTTCGGCATTCTTTAGTTATTTTTTGTTTCTTTCTCAGTAGTATAGAGATTGACCGTACTTAGAATTAAAGATCATGGAATTATAGTGAAAAGAATTTAACATTGCTTAAAATAGGATCAGAAAATTGCCAGAATTTTTTGAGATGAGACTCAAATGAAAATAGCCCTCTCTTAATTTGAGAAAATAATCATAAACTGCCCAAAATATATTTTACCTTGGTTGCTATTATTTATGGATGACAAAGTCTGGCAAATGCAATTTAAGAATATTCTCAGTAGAATATATATCTTGATCTCATTTTGTAGTCTTTTCTAGAACTTGTACCAGATTGATGAATGAATACATAAATGATATTAATCAAATTATGCTGCTTTTTGATGGGTTATTACGTCCCCTCCTTGAGCACTCCCCAACCCCCCCCCCCTCTCCCCTCTCTAGATAAGTACATCCAACCATCTAGGCTATCAAGACATTGACTAATTGCTTCTCTGTTGTTCTAACCCTGTATTTTTCTTCTTTTCTTATCTCTTCTCTCTGTGAACAGATTGAAACCGCCAGAGATATTCCTTAACGGGAAGAAGAAGTTCAGAATGACGTCGGATTACGACGAGGTCACCCAGAGGTACCGCCTACAGGAGACTGTTGGCTCTGGTGAGTCCCGATTCTGTTTCTAACTCATGCCAAGTCATTTTGACTGACTGACTGACTTAAAAGTGTTTCTACAAAGAAATTAATTGCCAGGCTCAAGTGGAGTTTGCTTGAGTGAAATTCACCTTTAAAGAGGTTTTCAAAACCTCTTTATACCTGAGAGTGATCTCATAGCATTATCTAGAGAATGAATTTAGCAGGAAGAATGTGGCTAATCCAGTAATCCATCTTACTTTGATGATCATTTTCACTGGTTGTGCTTTCCGTCTTCTGTAGGCAGGGTTTGGTTATGCTCGAAACATACTTCAAAAAATGTCACCTGAGCAGTTGGAGTCAACGAAAGTTACAAATCTTCGAGCGTCGTCGATAGTTAAATAAATGAGGTCATTGAATGGCAGCAGTGGCTTCGATTTTTGTGAATAAACGTTTGATAAAAGTAAAAAACCCGTACCTGCGACATACTGCCTTATTGTTTCAGCGTTTATGAAGTTAATTGCCAGGCACCGGTGGAGAAGAATCAAATTCCGCACTCTCCGAGTAATTTCATCCCCCGAATCCGATCAACAGGCAGCCAGGTCATTCACTGGCTGTCGGCTAATTTAGAGCAGCGAAGCTTGTGTTTTCTGTGAAAACACACAGTGTGAAATAGGGTATTACGGACAGTATGTCCAGGTCAAAAGCTGGGCACTCACAACTACGCTTGACCTCTTCAATTTAGTCTCCTCTTCAATTTCGGGGAAAGGTGTCCTCATTCGATCGTCGTCCAGGGAATGCAACAAACGGAACAATACTTAAATCTCTGAGAAAGCTCTGATACTCTGGAGAAAAAGAAATCAATTAATTTGGGCATGATTACTGTAACAATAGCCGGCAATTAATTAAAGTAACACCTTTCTCTCCGTTCGTGAGGTCAGTCGAAATGGTGTGAATATTTAATAAAGAAAGTATTATCATTTTTCAAAGTAGCTCAATTTCAATCGTGATTCCAAGAAATACGAGAGGGATTTGCCAGGCATCATCTCAGCTTAGGTTTCATTTGATGTCATTAAAAGTCCTGCAGATGGCAATATAATGACTTGCTATTTGAAATGACTAACACACTGCTTTGAAGAGATTTTGTTGGTTATCAAACACAAATTTTGGGCAATTTGTCTCCCACATATCATGGCCGCCTCATCATATATTTATGTGATTGTTTCGTTTATTTAAATGATGTCTTTGCAGTCCCGAGGGTGTTTTAACATATTTTCCTCGACGGCCTGTTGTCGCATAAATCTGATGCAGATTCTTAGAAATGAAGTACTAGTGAATTGTTTTGTTTTTTTGTTTTCTTAATTTGGTTGGATGACTCATATTTGGACATTTATCAACACATTAATAATGAACGAGGTTAATTCGTCATTAAGGACCGAGTGAGTCATGCAGTTGTAATATTACCATAGACCAGTCTACACGAGTATGTATACAACTATTTGTGAACATCAGGGCTGTTGCCCAGTTAATCACACAACAGTTGAAAACCTCAAGCTTTCCTGACAGTCTACCTACAGACAGTATACACACAGACACACACACACGAGAGAGAAGATATACTACATACATGGAACCGAAGATGTTCACACAATTTGAGCTGTTACTTATCCACCAATCTTTCAATTGTCTTTTTGAACTTTTACTCAAAATTCCTGGATTTGTTCCAGAACAAATTATTTGTTTGTTCGTAAAACGATGGCTTTGCTGAATCGATAATTTACGCAGTCTTTGGCAAGTACAGTAGAATTTCCTCTGAGCTCAGAGCATCTCGGAATTCGGTCACATCTGCTTGCATCCTGTTACCATTTTCCTCTGATTGTCTTTCTCAGACATTCAGAGGAATTATAAACAGCTATTGTTTCATTATAATTTGTTTGTCTCCCAGATAACCCGCTCCGCATCTAAACAATACAACAATAGGCCTATTGAATTATTAATACCAGATATAATATTTCCTGAAAACTCCTAGTCTGCTTTTGTGACTCACGTATGGTTTGCGTAATTTACATCTCCTCGGATATTTTTTTTAAGCCTCAGAGGAGCTGCAGAAATTGATTCCGTTATATTAATTGTTCTTTTTTGTCTTTTATCAAGATGGTTTTTATAATCATCCAAACAATACAACAATAGGAATATTTGATAAGCTGCCTGCTTCATATTTCCTCGAAAGCTTTTGTTTTATTTCATTTAGAATGGGGAATTATTTATAACGACTCAACGATTTTAGTCCCATAGGAGCTGCAAAAACTCCTCATTCCATTATATTTGTATTTTTTATTTATTTGATTCTTTTTGAGATGGATTTTTTCACCTAAACAATACAACAATGAGAATATTCATTAGCTTTGTTTATACCAGCGAAGTCGACTTAGAATGAATGAATAATTGATAACTGTTTATGTCACAGAGGAACTTAACTGTACAAAACGAAAACTCATTCCAAATAAAAAAAATTTAAAAAAAATTTTAAGATGGAATTTTCACCTGAACAATACAACAATAGGAATATTTAATACCAGCTCGAGGTTTTCTTCGAAAGCTTTCGTAAACTTGTTTTAGAATGATTTTTTTTATCTCAATTCAAGACTATCGTTGATTTCTTCCAATGGATGAGCACTCAGTTTACTGTAGGGATTAGTTTTGGTGGTAATTTACAAAGCAACACTCGAAGCCAGACAATTCCTGGAACGGCAAGGCAAGGCTAGCCTTGGGAACATTCATGTCGTCTGCGAGACGTTGTGTTACTCGATCAAAGTAGAAACAAAATGATCATTTGTTGGACCGAAGTAAAAATTAATTAATTGAATGACTCACACATGTGTGTATTGTCACCAAATTAATTGTTTAATAAGAACAAGATCAATTCATGGAAAAGAGAAACATTTTCTCTTTAGTATATTTATATAAATATATATGTAGACATATATATATTTAAAAAAATAGTAACAACTTTTAGATTTTTATGTTAAGTCCCAGATATTTATTCCATGATGGATATGATTATATAAGTTATGATGTTTTCCATAATCCATCTTTCCTGCAGCAATTCTTGGAATTTGGATGCAGTTTTCTCGTTATAGATCATCATTCTGAATCAAAAATTTAGAAAAAAAATTATTGATTTAGGGAGGAGTCACGTGAGGAGATCAGGAATTAGGACAACATGTCTGTTCCAATTCTTTCTCACCTTTCTCTGTCTACCTCAAAAAATTTTATTATCTTTTTTTTTAATCTTCTTCTTCAATTTTTTTTTTTTCTTTTTTTTTCTGGCAGGGCGGGTGTTGAACCTTGGAATTACAGCAGCCTGTCTTCTTTTGATCTGTTTTATATTTTCTCTATTTCTTTTTATTCTTCTGGAGTTTGTCTGTATAGCTCCTAGAAATGGCAACGCCTTCCAGCCAGCTTAACGTTGGTTTATGAAGAGTACTTAACCAATGCTTGGGGGCAAAAACTGGAACATGACACTCTCGCCAAAAAAAGCACAAAAAAAAGGATAGAAAAAAATTTGTGTGAATATGTCTAAAGGCAACCTTACATTCTCTGCCCCTAATGCATAAAAGTCACTTAGGACTAAGTCTGTGCGATGGATTCTTAGATAATTTCTGCTCAGAATTTATTCCAATTTTGATTACGGGTGATACGTGACTTTCCTTCAGAGTATAATGTCTTCCATACGACTTGCTGTCCGTTAGGTTTTAGTGCAAAGTTTATTAACTTGTCAAGTTTTTCACTGCATTTCTGCCAATTTTACCATATCTTGAAATTAACCAAATTTCTTATATAATAAAAATAATGATTACTTAGACTTGAAAGCCTATAGATCACATTTTCACAGAAATGCTTCTTCTGGACCCAGCAATCTAGTCCTTCATCCCTTCTCACACACCCCCCCCCTGCTTCTCTCCCACCCCTCACCTCCATCCCCACCACCATTGCTACTGCATAATTGCTGCTAATAACGCAGAATTTCTAAGATAATAATAATAATTTATTCTTATATAGTGCCTCATATCAAAATATGATCTCAAAGCCCTTAACAATAAAGCATAAAACTGATCATACAGCGATAAAACAAAAGATCAGAATCTGCTGGGCACGCCGCACTTTGTTAGTTTTTTTTGGGGGGAGGGAGGGAATTGGGGGGTGAGAGTACTAAGATGTTGATAAGTGTAAGATAACGGATCAACAGAGAATCCAAAATTTTCTCATCAAGAGGCAAAAAAGTACCTCTGCTAAAATTATACATCTACTAACTTAAATATACAGCCACACAGTCTCAAATGTCCTCCAAGAAGGATATAAGATGGTTAAGTATAGCCGGTAGGCTTTGCTGAGCTCCATTTTTTGGTCTTTTGAATGAATCCTGCCAAATTTTATCTGATTACCGTAGGGTTTATATATCGATGTTGTCTAAGACATTCCCTACTGTGGAGACTTTCTTCTTCTTCTTCTTCTTTTTCTTCTTCTTCTTCTTTCTGTGACATCTCGTAGACCTTGAAAAAAGACGAATGTTGTTATGATCTAAAATTTAGAAAAGCCAGCAGGCAGAATCAATCAAAATTATCTTCAGATGATCGCCAGCCAATGAGAGACCTCACTCGTAACCGGGATCACCTGCCTTCCAGCCATTTTTCGTCACTTTTGAATTTAAGCAAAATTCTCCAATAAGTACCGAACCTCGTTCATATACGATATGAGTTTGTTTGGTTTAGCAATTTGTCAATATGGTATACCTACAGTACACTAAGATGTACAGTGGATGTACAGTAGATACATGTACATGGCCACTGCATTTGCTGTGTACTTTGTCAACATGTTGACATTCCTCCAGAGACACCTCACCAGAGCGGCTAGAGCAAGGGTCAGGCCCCAGGCGACAATTACGTCATCCAGGCACCGTTTGTTGCCCTTTCCATTTAGCCATAAGGTCATTATGAAAATGAGAAATGCACTATCCTGTTGCACTATCTTACTGTGACCCCTCCCTATTTCCCTGGACCTCCCAGTTAGCCCATGGCCCCATCATGGCTGAATCCCCCTCTGTCCTAGCTCCCTCCCCCCACCTGTTTCTCCTCAATGGCCCTCTCATAGTTGGAGGAGCTGATCCAAGCATGATTTCATCACATATTTTGGTATTATCGCTCTTGCCGCAACATATTAGGTGTTAGTATATAGTTTCCTCACTGTGGATTGGAAACAACCATGGAATCGATTTATCATATTGCAACAGTATATTAGAGTGACCAGGTTGAAATGATTTTGGAATAATATTTATTTCATCACAGACTTTTGAAATTTTCATTTTGCATAATTGATATCTGCATATGTATGTATCTGTCCATAATCCTCTTTTATAATTCTTTTTTTTTTTCTCTGTATTTTCTTTCTAATTTGCAGGTGGGTTTGCCAAAGTAAAGTTAGCAACACATATACTTACTGGTGAAAAAGTAGCCATCAAAATCATGGACAAAAAGGCATTAGGGGTATGTATTACGTTTCTTTAATGTGCACAGTTAATTTGTGACGGTCTTGGTGATATTAATGCATTACAGACTCGCCCTAAACTGCGTGCCGCCCTCTGAATAACTTTCCGTTGCTTGCAAGTGAAGTTCCTTTCTTGTCGCTACAAAATGCAGACAGTAATGAAACGTGAAACCTTGTTATCTTTTATCTGGACCTGAGATGTCCATCGCTTACATATCGTTTATACACTGTGCTGTGGGTATTGACCGCAGCTGTATGTACTGACTGTACACTAGTGTCTAATTACCGACGGTAGCAAGCTGTGTGTGTATTTTCTGGGATCCATGGTGGTGTCTAACACTTCTGTTACACCTCATTCGAAACTAGGTCAGATAACCGGCATCAGACGTTTCTTTGTGCGCAAGTCTTCAGTCCCTTTAAGGGAAGGGCATTGTGGAAAGAAGAATAGAAGGATATATGTAAGTTTATAGATTACAGTCTAATCGTCAATTCAAGGTGTACGGGTAAGAGACATTCTTGTTCTTTGGTAAGAGACATTCTTGCCCATCTTGTGAATCTCAATTACAAAATTACAATTACAAAAACGAAGAATCAGATCTATTTTTGCTTAAAAGTTAGTTGACTTTTTCTTCTTTTACCTTGCGGGAGTAAACTCGAAATGTCGTTACAGCATATTTTGCCAAGCTTGCCACCAATTGCACAAGCTGTCTATAAGACTTTTACTCATACTCATTTTTTTATAACTTTCATAACATTTTTAGTTTAGCAGCTAAATTCTCCCCCAAAGGGAGATTGAAGTTTGCTTGACAGCTTTTTGATGAAACTTAATTTGGTCATTGCCTTCCATATTCTCACAAAGTCAAACATTGAGATAAAAAAAAAACAAATTGCAACAACACGGCTATAATTTAATTGGCATTCAGTTATCGGTCGATTTGACTAACTTTTTGAAACAGGATATTAACGATGATTGAGCTGGATGGACTCCTTCTCTGACATCACAGATTTGAAAAGTTACTACCGATGTTAATATTAGTTCTGTTTTGCAAGGACTTAATATAAAAAAAATTGGCGCCATGACAAACATCAATTAGTCCAATGTGATTGATCACCCTATCCCAGCAAATGTAATTATCTTTTAATTATTTGGGAAATGTCAATGCAAGGACATGCAAGAAACTCCTTGATCCACTTGAAACCATTCTCCCATGGAATTTTAAGTCTACAATTAACTACAAAGCAACAGGAGGTGGCAGAGTTTTGAAGTTTTTACGATCATTCCGAGGGTTCATAAAATCTCCCGTCTAAGGATTTCAAGATGGAACAACAGACAGTAAAGTACATTACGAGACCTGCAGATAATCCTCTAGATAAATGACACGATAATTTTTCCTAGACTTAATTACACTCTTCTTCAAACCAGTGTTATGCCTTTTTTTCTATACCTTTCTGTATTTTTGCTTTATTTTTTTACCCTTCTACTGCTGCTTTCATAACCGGCCGAGTGGCTCTTCGTGAACCCCTCAAACAGAAGCTCGTCGTCTTTATATACGCCTACCCTTTTCCCAGCTTCTCATGTCGTGTCAATTATTATCAAGTTAATAGCTTTCTCCGAGTACCGCTAATTTATTTTCCGCAAAGCGAGTGCATCTCCCTCCCCCCCCCCCCCCTCTTTTCATCTGGGTTAGATGAAGAAGAAGAAAAAATTAGCATCGATGCAGGAGTCTACGGAACCCTTGGCAGAGGTGGAAAGTGGCTAGATCCACTTGACCTAACGTATGGCTTATTCTATGGCCGACCAAGAAAACTTCAAGAGTGTGCATAATTTTTTGTGTTAATTTAGTCAAACATCTCTTTTTCGCAATTTTTTATCGAGTATGTATGAGATGAAAGACTGGGAGACCTAGAGAGATTGAGATGGAGAGAGTGAGAGGCAGGTGGAGAGAGCTATAATAGATAGGGAAAGATCATGTCTGCCACATCATGTGAAAAAGGGCAGGTTCTCAATCGCGTGAGAGAAAAGGTAAACAAATCCATAATACACTTGACGAAGGGGATCGCAAATAGGGGCCACACGCATCATACACCCACGGAAAGATAGACAGACAGACAGACAAGAAGCACTATAGCTCGATCAGCTCAGTTCCTCAGTGTTTTCAGCTGCCCTGGGGTTACAATGATTAAAAAATATGTAACCTCAAACTTTATCCACGAGAAAGAAGGAAAAAAGGAAAACGATAACAGATTGGCAAGATGAGAGACAGACATTCCCAGGGACCAGCAAAAATATCACAAATGATAATTGATTATCTACTGATGAAGATATAGCACAGGGGCTGGGAATATGCATGGCCTGGGGAGATAATATCCACGAGATGGAGCATAAGGAGGAATAATTTAAAAATGTTTAACCAGCTCAAAAAAAGTGGGTTAAGTTTTATTTATTTTTTGTATATAGGAATGTGCAATAATTAAACCCTTCTGCTAATCCTGTAACCGTACCTTTTTGAAATATTAAAGAGAGATGAATGTTCCCACAAGCCGTACAGTTTTAACTGTCACAGAAGAAAAGAGTGGCATTATGTAGGTCCTGTGTCTGTTTCTACAGATTGGATGAACAAATTCCCGAAAACATACTGATATAGTTTCGTTGGGCCAATTTTTTTTTCTCCCCTGCAATATGGGCAACATTCTCTTGTTCATGAAATGGTCAAGTGCATATTGGAGTACATTGTCTTGACCGGCTCAAATAATAGGTCATCAGTATTGTCCGGACATATGCTAGATAGTCCGATAATGGTCACTCATGTTTAATCATTCCAACATGCACTTTATAGCCTCTTAGTCTGTTGTGATATTATGTTTTGATTTTTTTTGTTTCTAATTTTTCATGCGCAATAAAAGGTTTCTGTTTATTTAATTTTTTTTTTTTCTTTTTTCAAATGGTATACAGTAGCCTACCTATTTCATAGTTAGGATATTGATTGTCGGAAAAAATTTCATTGGAGAGACGATCAGGCACAGAAAATATCGCAATGATAACCGAGGTAACTGTTGTGGTGGGAGTTTTGTTTATTTACAGCTTGGGGACAGCAACTGCACCTGTTTTAGTTCTTTACCATGCCAAACCCACAAACCTCAGAACACGATAAAAACAGATTACTTAAAAGTCAGCTTCAATGTTTATCTGCAGAGGGGGGGGATTCTGTTTCCATGACGATAACAAATTACAGATCATCGGCCCTTTCTGGTTACATTCATTCATGCGTGCATACTAAGATACGTCCTTCTGAATACCAAAACACATCTTACTTAACCTACAGTTTTTTCAAATTGCCTTTCCATTTACCATAATCAGTCATGTCATGAAAAGGATGGACCGCCGATGTCGTCGTAGTCGTCAGAGACCGTACATCATTGCGATCGTCGTGCGGCAAACCGTGGATTCATTTACTAATGGATGCTTAGGTGACACAGTAGAGCAGATAAACAGTGTCTCCCAAGCAGAAAGCAAAGAGTTTTGTTTACATTTCTAATCTCAAACTGTCACTCGTCCCGAGCCACCGCGAAAGAAACCTTCTCGTTTTATTCTCCTCCTATTCTTCCTCCCCCGCCTCCTCCTCCACAACTTTCTTCTTCTTTCTCTTCTGCCTCTTTATCTTCTTCTCTCTCTGTCTCTCTCTGTTTCTCGTTGTCGGTCGGTTGATAGTTTAGTCGTCTTCCTTGCCAACGGAATGACGTCAGGATGGCAGGAATTGATGATGGCAGGGTCAAAGGTGACACGCGGTACGGTGGATTATATTTGGTACGGATCCTTGACGGCAGGATTCCTCTGTTATTATTATTATGACTCAACAATATCAGAGACGAAGTTGATTAACTTCCATCATGATTTATATTTATCTCGCCTGATATGATTAATATTTTCCAAGGAAGATGAGCGGGATAGGAGCAGTACTAAGTCAACCACAGCTTTACGTTTTCCTTTATAGTTTAGCTCACAGTACATTTCACAGTTTTCACTTTGGCCCAAAGTTTTGTTTGGCCCAAAGTTTTGTGACGGAATATTATATATGCTACCTTTACTAAGAATATTCCCCCCCCCCCCACCCCCTGCCTATCACATCTAGCCAATTCAAAGAAACATCATGCTCATCTTTCACAAAACCATTTCATTGATCTTCTGAAGGTATCATTGTTTTCCACAAAAATGACGTCTTTTACCCAAAAATTAATAGCCGTTTTCATATCTTTACATTTAAATCAGTGCATTCCAATTTTTTTTCTTCCTCAAATATCAAGTGTATGTAATTCTTTGATACTGTAGTATTTTTTCTTCTTTTTTTTCTTGCTAAACATGACCAAATTTGAACTACTTTTGAACAACGAAATGTTGGCTACTGAGTCAGTATTATTCAATCAAATTAATAGATTAAAGTTAACAGAATTGGTGGATATGATACTCGACTCAGGTGCCGTTGAATATTGGAATATTTTAAACATATCAAACAGTCCTGTTTTTAAATTACGTAGCAAAATTTCTGTCCGGTTAACCTGCTCTTAGTTGCGTATTATTATGCAACGTTATATGCAGAATTCTATCGCAAGTGGCAAAACCACAAATGGAACCTGGGGAGAGGCTACTAGAGAAAAGAGGAAAAACCTTAAAAATTTGAATAATTCAGTTTGAGAATTTACACACAAAAAAAAGGGAGGAAAAACTCAAGCAGCACAATTAAGAGAAACACCGAGAAAATTTATCAGTGTTCTGCCCGGACAATTTCTGATATCTTTGCGGTTTGGTTTTAATCCGGGCGACCTGTTTTCCAATTCCACTCGCGAAATTTGATTGGTCTGTTAAAGTGTTTTGTGAATATTTTATACCAGATTAAAGAGATTATTTAGAGGCATTTCTCGCCACTCAGTGTATTATACCCCTCGTATCTTTTGTATGACCAAGTCACTATATCTGACCCATAGGCTAGTGTCACAGGGTTTAAAACTGCCCCCCCCCATTTACCGTTCTCCCCCCCCCCCTCCCAAATGGATAAAAGTAAAGGGTCACCACCTTCACGATGAATGAACCTTTGTTAGACAGTTTAATTTCGATATGCTTGAACTCTTACTCCGAGTTCACCAACTTTATAATCAGTTAAGGGAAATTTTTTGAGGGGTGATTTTTCACAGCTTGTTCGATCCCCATCTCATTCTCATCATATCAATGGCTTTATCTGATTCTGCAAATAAAAAAAAAGAGAAAAGCTGAACTCTAGCTGACCCCGACAAGACCTAAGAATGAAATTCAACCCGTTATTCAACTCACGATAAAGGTCACCAGGCAGCCATTAAAATCCTGATGTAATTGACCAAATTAATTGCAAATTTAAGGATGGTCTCCCTTTTTTCCCCGAAAAAGTCACTTATCAAAAATGCAAACAGGTTTTATCTTCGCGCTGGTAGTGGAATTGCTTGCTTTGTGCAAGAAAATTACCGATGGTAGTGGGGTAATTGGGTCTAGAAATCGCTGTTTCGTAACTATCGGAGTGACAGCAATCCTTCAGTCTGCGATCGAGTGAAGCTTCATCTTACCGAAATGTAAACATCATCAAGAACTTATTCAAACACGCACAGTCTATCAAACAGTGTGGCACTTATCTCAAACCGTTTGGCATTTTCTCATCATTTCCACCCATGCAATATACATACATGTTATTTAACTCTAATGCTAAAAGGCTGAACCAATCCCGGGCTCTATATTTCTCTCACATTGACGTCAGAATCGTGTCTTTCTAAACTACCGTTTCTTCCCCCGGATAATCAAACAAACAAAATTCCTCAAGAGGATGACAAGACAAAGTCCTCAGAAGCGTACCACGGGTCGTCGCATAGTTATTCACGGCTCTCTCGTTGCTAGGGAGGTTTTGTGCATTTTCATAGGCCCTTGTTATTTGCACTCTGGTTTTTCGGTGAAAACATTTGCTTTCATTCACAAGTTATAGCGTACCACGCTTTTCCTTTTCTTTTCTTTTCTTTTCTTTTCTCGCTTTTTGTAAATAAAGGGAAGAAGGAATTGTGGCTGTTTTTGGGTCACGAGTTAGTACCGAGGTAAACTGACAAGAAGTTCATTTCTAGTTCACGTCGTGTACGTCAAACAGATGTACATAACAGGTTACAGCCAACGATTTCAGGGAAATACTCGATACAGTTTCAATTCTTGTTTGTGATCAGGACTTTGCATCCATTTTGTTATTGTACTAATTTTTGTTTTAAACATTACACTTTCAATCTTTGCTCCCTTCAACCATTGATCACCGTTTAAACCTAACAATGACCCAGTTTTTTTGTCTGAGAATTGGGTCTGCAGTACAATTTTCATTTTAATAATAAAACAAATTTCAACAAAAACAATTTGTTCCTTTAAGTTATCACCGCATGATCATAATTAAGTTTATATTTATAGAAAATCAGATTTGAAAAATTTGAGTGATGAAAGGTGGAATGCAGTTGTGTCATGTCTGTATTCTCTATGTTGCTTGTATAAAATTTTCCATATAGACTCAGATTATATAAAATTAACTCTTAATTAAGGACCTAAACGTTTACACGGAGGTGAGAAGTTTAACTCTCAATCGAGCCATGGAATCTAAATCTATTGTGCAAAGAGTGATCTCCATCAAAGTCAGATGCTGAGACAATGTTACACACACACAGCTCCGATCGAATCGAGTAAAACCCCTATTGTAATCTCTCTTTTAAACAAGGGTTTAAATCTATGGATGGACCTCAAGCCCTCTTCTTTTGAAATTCTTTCGGCAGTAAAACTTAATAACGACAAAATATAATTTTGCTCAAAATGAGATTGAAGATCATTTACTCTACATGCTGTCGATAATTAGCACGATACTTGTACGAGCATTTCTCACAATTATCACATCAATTAACAATTAACCTGCATCCTACTTCAGTACCTGCGGCCCGTACCACCTCTTCTGAGAAATTCTGGACCTGCAACTGTCAATGCTGTTTCAGTTTAAGCTGGATATCTTGTAAATTTCACAAGAAAACTATTTTCTTTTTGGCTAATTCCAAACTTTAGTAAAGTATAAGTATTACTGTATTTGGTGTGTCACATTATTTAAAGTATGTGCTATGCAAATAATTCTAGATGTGGTTCATATGCATATCATTCTAGATGTGGTTTATATTTGGTTATTCTACTATGCAAATCATTCTTGATGTGGTTTTTTTTGGTTATAGCTACTATGCAAATCACTATAGGTGTGGTTTATATTCAGTTAGATAATCTTTTGTCTTTTCGGTTTTTTCTACTTTGCAGGACGACCTCCCGAGAGTTAAGACAGAAATCAAAGCAATGAAGGAATTAGTTCATCAACACATCTGTACATTGTATGAAGTGATTGAAACACCACACAAAATCTTCATGGTCTTAGAGGTAAGAGAGAATAAAGCGTCTGTTTATTATCCAGGCAGCGGGTTTGCGTTGGAAGTTTTCAGGCCTAGGATTTTATAATCTTGCTAAATATATTTACTGGCTAAAATCAAGATCCTGCCGGCAATTTTCCCGAACGACAGCACACATCGGTTTACTGTATAAGAGCTGATGGGACTTTATTTGCTGATAATAGGCAGTAATAGGGGGCTTATGTTAGGTGCGGTAGTCATGCCGGAGTTTGTGATAGGTGATCATTCCCCCAACCCATCCTACAGTATGTCTATGTTCTTAAATGTCCACTGGCAGAAAAATCCAAGTGCCATTTTTTCCCCACAGTTGGCAAATTGCAAAATCTACTGGCAGTTAGCCAATAAATAGCCCAAAAGTTTTGAGGCCTGATCGAGTTTCTGTGCCTAGATTACATCAATGCAAATTTCTGCCATACGCCACAAAATGTTGCCGAGAAATTTCCAAAGGATACGGACTAAGGTCGACCCTTTTTCTCTCAGATAACGTTCCTCGAACATACTTGAAATCAAGTTAAAGCCAAGAACTGATTACTTATAATAAATAGTATTTATGCGACATCTGACAGTCGGCGGTAAACCTTCTCTTCTCGGGAAGAGGTAGATGGCGAAAAAAGAGTCGCAACTTACGGCAGCACAGAAAACAACCAAACTGTCACATGCCCCTATTAGCTAATTACTTTCAGGTACGAGATATCCCGGTATATCCAAAATATACCAAAAGAAACTTTTAGAGATTCCCACATTTCTTCTGCTCTTAAGCTTTCCTTGTCAAGGAAGAGAAACGACGCTATGACGACAATGTCTCTGCATTTCGTCAACAGCGACAGCTTTATATATATATATTTATACAGAGTTACTTGTAAACATAACTTAAACTGGATAAAAAAACAGCAGGGATCTTCACTTTTTTCTTTAAAGGACACAAAGTTAACATGAATTCTTTAGGTTAATCAAAATAATTCTTCCTTTGTTTTAGTGATTCTCAGTGGTGTATGCACAATTTGCTTTAATACAACGTTTCGTCAAAACTCCCCATCTCCCCCCCCCCCCTCCCCCAGCTGTGATCACAATGTTTTGGACCTCTTTGTTTGCTCTCTCTTTTTTCTGCTGTCTGCAACTGCCAACTTTACCACTTTCAAGTTACTGTCTAAATGGTCGGCGCCTGCGCTTGTCAAAAATCCTTTTTGTTCCTCGCAATTTGCCATCAGATTGAATAGGTCAGATGAGGATGAAACTTGAATAATATCTTTAATGGCGGGAGACATCATATTTATAATTACACTGGCAAGACCTTCATTCCTGATCTATCATTTCCGTTTTTTCTGTGGCATTTTTCCTTCATCTCCTATGTCAGTTTTGTACGCTATGAGTTTCTTAGCTTCGTAGGAAAACATATCCCAGCATTTTGCTTTTCTTTTTTTCTTTGTCATTTCAATCTGCGAATGACATGTACGCTTAAATCTTGTCCACGAATTTGTCCCGTTTTGATGAGAATCAAACCCCCCCCCCCCACCCAAAAAAGAAGAAGATAGAAAAATGGATGTGCCGGTAATACCCAGAAGTAATTATAAGACAACTGGTCCATTGTGATAATTTGCGGTCTGAAAATGTAATTTGATAGTTTGGGGAATACAGTTATCCCCCGTCTGTCAGCAGATGTAAATGTGCAGTGCAGGGTACAATATCCTCGGCCGTTGCCTTCTCTGATCGATGCTAAGGGTTCTCTTTGCTGTATTCTTAATACTTTCTTTTTATACCTAAGTCAGGGACGTACTGTAACGAGGATGGTTTAAGATTTATATATAATGACTGAACAGTGTTTTGAGTACCTGCACCATTGCAAAGGTTCATCTATTTTTTTGTCAAACCAAATGGATTAGAAAAATATCAATTGGACTAAACAGTGAACTCCATTTTATGTGAAATTGTCACAAATTATCAATACAGCCAGTCTTTTCTGGGCCTCATAGCATTTTCCCTCTCTGACCTGTTATTCTCAAATTCCAATTTCTTTTAATGTCTGGGGAACTATTTCCTCCAGTAAAGTAGTTTTTTTTTAAAAAAAACATTTTAGCAATTTATATTCAATTGTGGGCTATAAACCCACCCGCCCATCACCATTTAAGTGAATCCTATATTTTAATACCCATTATGAACACGCATATATATTGTAATCTAAATTCGACGCATGACAGCATAACCCAACTAGACCTGCTCTCCTTGTGTTGTATATTTAATCCCTTTTTTTCTCCTCCCTTCAATTTATCCATTATTTTTTTAATATATTCATTTCCTCTCTTTTTCATTTTAATATTTGAAAAGATATTCAAGATATAGTTCACCAAAATTATTATTATTTTAACTTCTTTCCCCAATTAAGTCTTGTTTTTCCTCCCTTTTAATTTTAACAGTACTGTCCCGGTGGAGAGCTCTTCGATTACATCGTAGCCAAAGACAGACTTCAAGAGGAAGAGGCCAGGATGTTTTTCCGACAGATAGTCGCAGCCGTGGCTTACATCCACCACAAAGGTTACGCCCACCGAGATCTCAAACCAGTAAGTTTTAAATCATGCCTCGGACCAAACCATGGCCTAATAAAGAACAATTTAGTTGATGGAATAAAAGGAAGATATACACCTAAAGAAAGGGGGGCGGGGCTAACATAATTAATAGGGGGGGGGATGATATTAACTCATGTCCTCTGCTCAAATAGACTGTTAAAGCCATCCAACCCTGTACTAGAATCCCTGATGCTCACACAAGAAAGTTATTTATTCATAATCAGGCAACATGTGCTAAATTAATAGTATACAGGATGCATTGCGGTTTGTATACATGAACATGGACAAAAACATGATACCAGTGAAGCTTGAACTTCCCACTGTGACATGTTGTGTACAGTACTAAGGATATTTCTCCCCCCCACCCCAACCTCCCTCCCTCTTTTTTTGCCCCATTTTTATCCTTATTCCCTGAAAAAAAATCCTTTTTTTCATACCACTGACTTAAATTTAGTGGAATGTTTGTAAGTCTGAAGACTGTATATTTACCTTTTCTTGTTTTCACTTTGCAGGAAAATTTACTCCTAGATGACGACCAAAGTTTAAAACTCATCGACTTCGGGTTAGCCGCCAAGCCAAAGGTAAGTTTCGGTGACGGTCTCAGCCATCGATTTTGTTTTTCACACATGCTAGCATGATTTGCTGTGTTTTGTTTACTAGGACGCGAATGAAAGTGCAGGATTTGGTAGTTTATCAGGGAAGGGAGGGGGTGGGGGGGGATTGGTAGACTGTCAGATTAAAAAGATAGAAAAGATTCTAAAGATAAATTTTTGTGGTGTGGTAGTTTTCTTCTCCAAGGTGCAAACAGCAACGTGTGAAGGATATGTTTAAGAACTTTAAGGCCAAAGTAATTCCATTTTGATTCCATCACAGACCATTGGTGTGTTGCAGAAAAATTGTATCAGTGTCATTTTCTTGTGTATCCGTACAACATTTACAAATGCTGTTTTCTTACACAGTTTGCAAAACATGGAAATTGATATTTTCTTCATTCCCAGTGCAATTTTTGCGGGACTTGGCCAGTTAATATTTTAGTTAGCTACGGTAATATGTTTACATGCAGCCCCTCGATAAGAAAATTTAGCAAGCCACAGAACAAAATTGGTCACCTTTGGTCACTGAAAATCAATGCGAGTGAAAAGTTTTTGACCTTTAAGAACCTTGAAGAAGTCATTTTGGGGGAATATTTTTCAGCAAATTTTGAAGTTTGTGGGGGAAATATAGATATGACCTTTAAAGAAAAGAAGAAAAAAAGACGCTTTTTTCTTATTTTGATCAAATAAATAATAATTTTGATAAATAAATGAAATTGATAAATATCTACGACCTGGCAATACCCACGAAAAACGTCACCGTTTGTTAACATCATCGGGCAACTTGAATTTCTACTCTATGCTACTCTAAACATCAACCTAGGGGATCAAAACTCAATTATACGATTCTTGGCAATCTAACTATATTTAAAAGTCCCATCGTCCGCAAACAACAACCCTTGGCCTATTGCTCGTTGCCGCTAAAAGCGCCATTCGTCGTAAAAAGGCCGAGGCTGCAACTGTCAGAGCTGTCTCGCTAATCAAATTCCTCCGCTAATTGAATGGAATCGAGAAATTGGTCGATTCTTCACCCACGAGTATGCCAGTTAAAACGAAGCAATTCAATAAACAATGGCCTGGCTCTGCCATTTGCGGCAGTATGCGTGGACATTACAATAGATTGAAAAGGCTCTCAATATGTCCCCTTTCGGTAGATAAAATCAAAATCTGCTGTCTGTTTCCGAGAAAGATGAGGTAACAAATGCCTCCCCCCCCAAACACACAGGTTACATCCAGGGTTTCTTCTATTTTGGTTTTCAATCTTTTATTTATTATTCTCTCGCTCTCTCACATTTGGAATCAATTATCGTGGCTAGTGAAAGTTTTGACGTCAAACAGTTAGATTTCTCGCATTTCATTTGTAACATTTGAGAGGCAGGACGGCACTTCTGTCACCCGGGGTCTTGTATCGTCAATTGCTTTAAGATGGAGGGTACCTCAGGGTGAAAACAAGTGATCCGTGGAAAGGGAACTTATTCAAATAAACGTAGACTCGCAAGGAAAATCGGAGATGACCAAAGTGCTTCTTTTGTAACGATTCTTGGTAATTTCAGCTGTGGTACGCGCCAAAAAACGTCATTCTTAGAGGGTGGGGGGGGGCTTCTTGATGAGCAAAAGAGCAAGGGAGTGCCCTCACAGTCGTCCATAGATTGTGAAATAACCTTTTGAGTATTGAGACAAGCCTGGTCAAAACAAAACAAAATTTTAACAAAAAATATTTTTTTGTAAAACGGTACAGGGAATTCTTTTTCTTTTTTTTTTGTGATTGCAATGTCAGAAAAGTTTTCATTTATACAACCTGGGCATAACCCGTGTACAATATTTTCAGGTTTGGACTATAATATCAGAATGTAGAAGATAATGGCATTGATGGGATATTCTCGTGGGCTGTAGTTGATTGCCTTCTAAACAAACATGCTGGGGAAAAAAATTCTGAATTTTGAAAATCATGAAAACCACTTGTGTATGGTGAAAGACTTTCAATTTTTTTTTTTTTTTTTTTTTTTTTTAATTTTTTAATTTTT